>JARDWI010000237.1:0-80001 GCA_029378325.1 Elaeagnus macrophylla
CTGCTTCCCAATGCTCTTTGCCAGGATTTGACAAAAATCTAATCATAATTCCTACTGTATGAGCAATATCTGGTCTGGTACAGACCATAGCATACAAAAAATTGCCAACAACTGAAGAAAATGGAATGGCCTCCATCTTCATCTTTACTTCCTCTGAAGATGGACATGATTTCTTGGTGAGTTTAAATTGACCACCAAGGGGCGAGCTAACTTGCTTCGCTCCTTTCACGTTGAACCTTTCAAGAATTCGTTCAACATATCTCTCCTGTGACATCCATAATCTCATGGATCTCCTGTCACGAATTATTTCCATACCCAAGATTTGTTTGGCTGGACCTAAGTCTTTCATGTCAAAGACTTTTGATAATTCCTTCTTCAACTTGTTGATCACTTCAGTGTCTTGACTGCCTATCAACATGTCATCCACATATAGCAGCAAGATAACAAACTTTTCACTAGGTAAATGTTTGATGTAGACACAAGAGTCTACATTTGTTCTTCGAAACTCATTTCTTACCATGAATCAGTCGAACTTCTTGTACCACTGGCGTGGGGCCTGATTCAATCCATACAGGCTTTTCTTCAACTTGCAGACTAGGTGCTCCTTTCGTTTGACTTCAAATCCTTCTGGTTGCTGCATGTAGATGACTTCTTCTAGATCTCTGTGAAGAAATGCAGTTTTCACATCCATTTGTTCAATCTCGAGATCTAGGCTAGTTGCTAGGCCTAAAATTATTCTGATTGAGGACATCTTTACAACTAGAGAGAATATTTCATCAAAGTCAATGCCTTTCTTTTGTCCAAATCCTTTCACAACCAAGCGGACTTTGTATTTGACTTGGTTGGTGATGTCATCCTCTTTCAATTTATATGCCCACTTGTTTCTTAGAGCTTTTATGCCTTTTGGAAGCTCTACTAACTCATAAGTCTGGTTCTTATGGAGGGAATTCATCTCTTCCTCCATTGCTTTCATCCACTGCTTCTTTTCCTTACGAGTTTCGACTTCTTGGAAGCTTTCTGGCTTCCCCTTTTTAGTAATTAGGATATACTCATTAGGTGGATATCGTCTAGAAGGTTGCATGACTCTGTTTGACCTTCTCAAATGTCGTCTATCATTCTCCAGTTCTCTTCTGTGCTCCCCCTAATTATTATCCTCTTGTGTTGGTATATCTTCTTCAGCACCTTCATCTTCTTCTGCTGGTAAATCTTCCTCAGCATCATCTTCTTTCGGTATCAACTCTGTACCGTCACTTGCATCTTGCACTTCTTCTCCATTGTCCTGTTCTGTTGGATATGGAAAGGGAGGAAGATCAACAAGAGCTTTTTCTTGTTGTTGCTCTTTTTATTGATCTATTGTTTGGCCTTCCTGAAAGACCATATCTCTGCTTCTTAGAACCTTCTCTATTTTATAGGATCCCAAAATTTGTAGCAAAATTTTTCATCTCCATAACCAATGAAGATACATTTAATGGCTTTGTCATCCAGCTTCGACCTATGTTCCTTTGATACGTGCACAAAAGCTTTGCACCCAAACACCTTCAAATGAGAGTAGGAAACATATTTTTTCGTCCAAACCCTCTCTGAAATATCAAAATTCAAAGGAACTGAGGGGGTTCTGTTGATGAGATAACAAGAAGTTTGAACAGCTGCTCCCCAGAATTCTTTTGGTAGCTTTGCTGCTTGTAACATGCATCACACTCATTCTACAATTGTGTGATTCATCCTTTCAACTACACCGTTGTGTTGTGGGGTACCAGGTGCTGTCTTCTCATGCCGAATACCATGTTTAGAACAATAATGTCTAAACTCATGGAAAATATATTCACCTTCGTTCTCTGTTCGAAGGCACTTCAGTTGCTTTCCTGTCACTCTTTCCACCATGGCATGAAATTGTTGAAAATTAGTAAACACCTGGTCTTTTGTCTTCAACAGGTACACCTATACTTTTCTCGAAGCATCATCAATAAAAGTTAGGAAATACTTGGCTCTTCTAAGTGATGTAACCTCAATGGGACCACAAACATCAAAATACACTCGTTCCAGTAGTGTTGACTTCTTTGCAGAGGAACTACTAAATGAAACTCTATGCTGTTTTCCAAATAAGCAGTAATAAAGCTACCTTTGACAAAGGAAATAAGTTTCTTCTTTGCCAGAATTTGCAGTCTTTTTTCACTCATGTGGCCCATTCTTTTATGCCACAAACTTGGTGAAGAATTGACTGCCACATTCATCCCATTATTACAAACCATCCCATGGGTTTTGTACAGCGTGCAACAAGCTTCTCCTCTTGCAATAACCAAGGATCCCTTGGAGAGTTTCCACTTTTCATTACCAAAATGGTTCTGGAAGCCTTCTTTGTCAAATGCATTGACAGACATCAAATTGAGGCATAAATCAGAAATATGGCTCACATATTTCAATGTTAATTGGAACCCAACATTTGTCTTAACACAATGTCTCTATAGACATCAAATTGAGGCATAAATCAGAAACATGCCTCACATATTTCAATGTTAATTGGAACCCAACATTTGTCTTAACACAAATGTCTCCAATTCCCACTATATTTGAACATGTGGTGTTTCCCATCTTCAAAGTACCAAAGTCTCCTGCTTTGTATGTAAAGAACAACTCTTTATGGGGCATGACGTGATAAGATGCACTAGTATCAATGACCCATTCAATCATGTTATCACCAACATGTAGACATTCATCAACAATTATCGCAACATCTTCATTTTCTCTTGTTGCTATTGCTGTTGTTGTATGGTTGTCATCTTTTATTTGACCTCCTTCCTGCAACCGTTTCCATACTCAGCAATTCTCTTTATGTGTCCTAGCTTACCACAATAGAAGCAATTATTGTCTCTTCCTCTTGACTTTGACCTTCCTTTAGACTTGTCTGTCTGGCTCCTCCATCCTTTATTTTTACTTCTCTCTCTGTTCTCCATAACAAGGGCTTGCGACTCACTATCTTTTGTCTTATTTTTACTATAAGACAAAAGTACTCCGAAAATTTTTTCAAAGACCAATTTATCTTTTTCATACATGAGAGTCATCTTAAGATGGTGATACAACGAAGGTAGGGACACCAATAGTAAAACTACTTTTTCTTCTTTTGAAAAACTGATATCAAAATTTTGAATTTGAGAAATCATACTGTTAAATGTACTCAAGTGTTGCATGAAATCACTATTTTTTTGCATCCGTAGTTGATATAAATCTGCCCATATCATGAACTTGTTTGGCAAGTTCTTTGTCATGTATAAGCTTTTCAACTTGTTCTAGATATCTAAGGTAGTTTTGCATCCCTTCACATTAATGTTCTGAAGAAAATTATCGAAAATATTAAGACAAATTGTACTGACGACAATCTCATATATTTCGTCCCAATCTTCATCTTTTATTGCTTCTGGCTTTTTGGCTTTACCCAATAAAACCTTATGAACTTTTTGCTGAATGAGAACATCCTTCATTCTGCTCTGCCAAAGGGTAAAATTGTTGTTGCCGATAAACTTCTCAATCTTTGTTTTACCACTAGACATTTTTGTTTGTTGTGAACCAACCTTGCTTACACTCAAATTTTGTAAAAATTATCGTTGCAAAATATTGCCACGTAAATAGTATCCTTAAATAGTACCTTGTGAATAGTACTCGTAAATAGTATTTACTAAAAATGTTGGCAATTTGAATAGCGACATAAATAGTAAAGTTACTATTCAACTTTTATTTAATTATTAGTTAATAGTATTTCCACTATTTGCATAGTATTGCACAATGTGATTTTCTGCACAAGAACTTAACAACCTTGTGCTCTGATACCAGTTGTTGGGATTGTGTGGAGCAGTAGAATGCTGGATAGATTGAGAATAATGAATAACAAATTTGCAGGAGTAATTAAACTAACAAAAATATTTAACGTGAAAACACCCACTCAATGTGAGAGGGAAAAAATCACGAGGCAACTTCGAAAAACTTTAACTATATCAAAAAGGTGGGTACAACAATTCTCTCAAGTTTATGCCCAAACTTGAGGTATTACAATATTACACTCACAAAGTGTATTTCTCACACTATTATGTGGTAAATCTCTCACTATTTTATCTCTGAAGATATTTATTACTCTTTGTAGGAACACCTCACTTTTATCTCACAGCTTATATCTTACTGTGGTATTTTCTCAGCTGATTTTCTTATCAGCTCTTCTCTCTATTCTCAGTTGTGAATTCTGAGATTATGTGTTTTTTGATGCCTGATCTTCTCTATTTATATAGAGGTATTTACAGCAATTATGTCATTACTTACCTCATTCATTTTCCTTCTTCAATATTAGCTGCTAAAGATTGTCTTTGTTGCCGACTGCTCCTTCAACAATGGCTACACCAACCCATTCAAACTTGCAGCCTTCTTCTTCTTCTTCTTCAAAGAAGGCTGCACATAAGGCAGACCCCATCACCTTTGGGATCATTGAGGACTAGGGCTTGATTTGAAGTGATGAGTAATGTTGATCCTTTTGGTGCAGGTTTGTCTCCATTTGCATACCAAATGATGGTTTTGTCTGGGATTTTGTTAAACCATATAGAGAGCAAGAAAAGGTCATTGCTTTGATCGAGTCGACGAAATCCAAAAGCAAATTCTTTAGATGGAGAAAGCCATGAAAATGATTGATTTTCATTAGTTGCTGTAAGTTGAGAAGTGTCGGCAGAAATGGTATTAGAAGTGATAGTGTTGTTTTGGGAGATAACAAGAGAGATTTGTAAAAGAAGAAGCATATAGAAGTGAATAGGAATTTTGAAATCCATTGCAAAAGGAAAACAATTGTGTGGATTCTGTAATTTTTAGAGAAAGCATATCTCACAAGAGAGACATACTATAATCTTTTCAACCTTTGTTATGTTTTCAATACCCCCTATTTTAATACTACAATAATATGTAAAAAAAAGACTCCAAAATTTTTATGGACTTTTATTAAAGAGATTTCAATAAAAAGAAAATTACATTAATTCATTGATATTGTTAAAAAATAAAAATAAATAAAAATTGATAAACAAAAATTCCTAAGTTATGTTAAAAATATCAAGTTAGTCATTTTTTTTAACAATTTAATTCTTTTGTTTTAAATAAGTGATAATATAATGAATAATGAATAATTTTTTCATTTTATTTTTATTTTTTTGCTCATACTTTTAGAATGATTATTGAGTTATCAATTTCATAAATTATTTTTAGAATTAAACAATAATAATTACAAAATTAATAAAAAAGCAAAACAAAAATAAATTTGTTTTAAAATTTGATCCTTTGTTCTTATATTTTTATCACAAAAAAAATTAAATTATTATAAAAAATAATAAATAAATTAAATTATTCTAACTAACGTAATTAAAATGTATTCCACAATTATTCCTTGGGTCGTAAAGAGTTACGTATGGCGAATATGTTCCATATATTTTTTTTAAATGTATGTAAGGTCCTAGTTGGGTTAGTTGGGACTTGCAACTAGGGATTAGAGGTGGTAATTATGTCGTATTCATTTTGTGTTATTTATGTAGAATTTTTGTATTAGTTGACAAATGAAAAAATTGTTGATCAATTTTTATTAAAAAAAAATTTATATTATATTATATTTTGATCGTATCAATAATCACTACCCTAATTGGTACCTCACCTGTCCTTCATTTCCAAATAAAAATATTTTTCTCATTTTTAGACAATTGTTTATGTACATGTTATTCACTATATTCATTAATGAGAAAAGAAATTATTCACTCTCATTATTGGAGTTGCTAGTGGGTACAAATTGAATTATTTTCCTTCTTATTTAAAATTTGTGTTAATAATTAAATGTTATTTTATCATTAAATAAATTTAAATAATATATTTATAATTTCCATAATAGTATGGTGATAATAAGTAATAACAGGTCTTACCACGTTGTGAGTATGAACAAAACAAGTTTGTCTTCACACGATAGTGGAGCCCAAGAAAAAAAAAATTTAAGAGAGGGTAAAATGTAATTTTTTTATTTAAAGTAAAATTTTTATTAAAATATTAAAAAAAAACATTATAATGTATCATTATTAGGATTTACTAGAGGTGTCTACAGTCCAATTTTTAGTAAAAAAAATTTAACCAAACCGTACAGTTTATATTATTTTAACCAAACCGGACCGGACCGTTCAAATAATAAAAATTTTGAAACTGAACGGTTTGGTCTGGTTTGGTCCGGTTTGGTCCGGCTTGGTCCGGTTTGGCTAACGGTTTTCAAAACTTTTTTTTTCCTTAACTTTAACTTTTTTTGCTAAATTTTTTTCTATAATTAAAAATGCAATCAAATTATAACGCGACATATATAATAATAAATTAATATATTAATTCATAAAATATATATTTATAATTAATTAAGCCATAATATGCAGAAGTCTCTCTGTCTCTGTCTCCATAATCCATAATAGGCTCAATTAATACATTAATCAAATTAGGATAGGAAGTAGGACATAAAAAACAAACAAAGAAATCTCTCTGTCTTTATATAATTTTATTTTTTATAAATCATTTAATAATAAGCCAAACAGATTATTATTATTATTATATATTATATATAATAATAATAATAATAATATAAGATATTTTTTTAAAAATTTTAATATTTTATTTATAACGGTCCGGTCCGGTCCGGTCCGACTGGTTAAAAAATTTACAAAATCGGACAGGACCGTTACACCAACGGTTTGAGTTATTTTTAACCGGATCGGACCATATGATTTATAAAACTGTCCAATTTGGTCCATTCTGGTCCGATTTTTCGGTTTTGTTCGGTTTGGTCCGGTTTTTGGACACCCCTAGGATTTACTATTGACTCTCTTTAATTTAATACTGAATTTTTTTTACTTCAAATTATAATAAAGACATAAAGTTAGCATTAAAAAAATATAGAATTAATATATTATAATTAACTTATAAAAAATTAAACAAAATATAATAAATTAATAAATATTAATATCATATATGTATAAATATAAGAAAATAGAAAGCTCAACCAATCATGTCAAAATTTTATAAATGTTAAAATTAAAACTAAAAGAAAAAAATAAAAATGTACAAAATAAAATATAATTTAGAATTTTAATCTTTAGACTATATTTAAAAATATATGTTGATAAACAATATAAGGCTAAAAATAAAATGAATAAAAAATTAAGGACAAAATTTTTATAATCTTTATATAACTAAAATTTCAAATAAATTCAAAAATTATTAAAATATAATGTTAAATAATATAATATTAGTTAAAGTTAAAATTTAGTTTGAAATAAAATATGTGAAACTTTGAAAATGTAAATATAAACTTAAAAACTTAAATATGAAGCTTGTTGTATACTTTTTTTTTAATTTTTATAATGTTGAGTCTAAAATTAAATATTTAATTTTTTTTATTATCAAATTTTAAAAGAATTTTTATATAATATAATACTACAATTTTATTTGTCAAAAGTAGTTATCAAATATATGAAAAAATATTTATATACTTAACCAATTTACTAAAATTTATGTCATTTTTATCTACGTATATGTTAAATATTATTAATATATATCAAAATATGTATATAAAAATTAGACAAAATATATACTACTATAAATAATATATTTATTTAATGTTAAAAATATACATATAATTAATTTTTTTAGGGTGAATAACCAAAATGGTCTATTTGATGCAATAAGTGTCATTTAGTTCTCTAATTTATAAAATGTGTGTTTAAATCCATTTTCTTATTAAAAAAAAGTGTTTTGAAGTCCCTTTACTTGTAAGGTATCAGGTAAAGACAAAAATTAATTTTTCATCTAATTTTCCTTTAAATCTAACGTAATAGTACATATGTTACATGTATGTTTATATAAGTAAAAAGATTAATGAACACATTTTGTAAAGTATAAAACTAAACATCACTTTTTATCAAAGCAAAAAGATCTGTATGATATTTTTTTTCTTTAATATATATACAATTAATAAATTTTAAATAAATAAATAAAATTTAAAAACATAAATACTATTAATCTCAAATAAATCATGTTTTCTGATGATAATCTCATTAGTTTGACATACCATTGAGTCGGTACTCGATAGATAATGGTATGTAACTACGTAAGTTCCCACACATGGATACAAAATGGTCTAATAAAACAGGTCTTGCTAACTTTGACTCATTCCTTCCCAATATATCATCCAAGTTCCAAGTGGGACCTACACAGAATAGAGAATATTCAACCCATTGTAATTTTCATGACACAGCCGTCAAACTTGACGCATCAACACACACCACGTGTATGTATATACATGATTGAAGAGTTAAAATAATTTCTGCCACAAATATTATTTAATTTTTAGCTCATAATTTTTTTTTAAATTATTTATTTATTAAAAAAATATTTTTAAATATTTTTACTTATAAAAAATTGTATTAAATAAGAATAAAATTAATTTTTATCTAATTTTTTGTTAAATCTAACGAAATAGTACATGTGTCATATGCATATATATACATGTGACACATTTGACATTTTGTTAAATTTAACGAAAAATTGGATAAAAAAATTAACTTTATCCATACCTAACACATTTTTTTATAAGTAAAGAAACTTAAACTATATTTTTAATAAATAAAGAAATTTAAAAATATTTGTTATAATATAAGGATTAAGTGTTACATTTTATAAAAATAAAAAAAAATTCTATGATATTTTTTTTATATTAAAAAATTGGTTAAAATTATAATCCCGTCAAAATCTTTGAATAGCTCCACCCCTGCCTCCATGAGTAAGCCTAGATGCATGTCTTAGACTCTTGACTTACATGTCTTAAAAACTAGAGCACGAATTAGTAGGTTGATCTATTTAAGGTGATTTAATTTTTGAACATTTCATATTAGTTGGCAAATGTAGAAACGGTTAGATTGTCAAAGGAGATTGGTTGACTAGCTCATTTAGGAGAAGTTTTAGATGAGTACGCTCACCACCTTAATATGATGATTTGGTGTGCCCTTTTATTACTTTTTTAACACGTTAAAAATAATTGCAAATTCCTCTTGTTCCTAGCTTTATTTCAAATATAGTAGCTTCTTTCTTCATTCTTCCTCGTTTTTTTCTTTGATTTTCCCAAGAACTAAACAATTAAATTGTTTCCTTCATTCCAAAAAATCTAGCTCTAGTTTTTTTTTTTTTTTCACACATGAGATATTTTCCCTTTAGTTTAGAGCACCAAAATCATGTATAAGTTGTTCTATTGTAATGGCAAAGGAACTTGGGTGGAGGAAAATAATTGTTGAATGTGACTGTAAAATTCTAGTGAACTGGGGTAAAGGGCGTGATGCAAACTCAGAATGGTGGTAAAATCTATTGTGCTGCAAATTAGAGCTCTCTATTCATCCTCTAAAGAAGGCCAAATTTCTATGGTTCATAGCTTAATAGCTAAGAATGGTATTGCTTTACCTTTTATGCCTAAACAGAGTGTTGAATCCATAGAGGATCTCTCATTCTTGTTGATATGCTTAGAAACACACGAATATATATGATTAGTGTACAAATGATACATAATTTAAGAATAAAAATTATCATACCCACAAAAATTGTTAATAATTTATATTTATAATACTAGTTTATTATCTATATAATTAAAATTAGTAAATAGTGTTTTGATTGATTTTATTGAAAATAACATAAAGCAAATAACTGTAAATCGAATATAAATGCGAGAAATATATAATCATGGAATTCTTCTCACAACTAGCCTATAATTTAATCAAACATATCAAGAATATTTAGTTTATTAATATTAAATTACTATAATAATCTAAAACCATTCTTGAATTTTCAACTTTAGCTTTAGAAGTTTAGATCCGCTTAAGACTTCCTAACTTTTCTTACTTTGTAATTGATTAAATGTCCGCTTATTAATTAATTTTAAATTTTGAACAACCTAGATATATGTTTACTAAATTTAAGTCATTATTTGCATTAAGATCTAAAAAAATGATAGCTAAACTAGACAATATTAGAGCAATTGTTTAACATTTATCAAATGTATTCAATCTTACTTGTGACAAAAGTCACAAGGCACTACACGAATAAAAATATTAGTAATTACGTACTAACACTTTAGACTAAATATAAATATATTTATGAAATAAACCAATTAATCACTCTAATTCATATATGTATAGTCATGATATTTAAACATAAAATTTGACACATCAAGAATTAAAACAAAAAATTCATCATGATATTAATTGGCTTAAACCAAAGTCTAAAACTTGAAATTTTCCACAATCACATAATTATAATTTAGCTAGATATATGAAACATTAAAACTAGAACAAAATTCATGTAAACAATAAAAGAAGAGGAAATAAATCTTAGAACTATTGTCTTGAAATCTTGCTCTCTTCTAATTGCCTCCGGCCAAAAACTTCTTAATTATTAACCCTAATTATATTTATATAGTGTTAGGGTTAAATAAAATAAGATTAGGATCAAAATTTTAGACTTTTTGACGTTATTGTGCAATTTTGGATAGACGTGTCGCAGCATATAAAAACTCATGTCACCGTGTGCATTTGTATTTGTGCCTTGCAATTCCCTTTGAGAGGTATGTGTCATGGCAGGCATAAAATCAAGCCTAAGAACGCATTGTTCTTCCAAAATTTCCTAAGGTATCTAAGAGGAGTGTGTCTTGGTGCACAAAAACTCATGCCAAGGCACGCCCATAATTCATCTATTTTTGCACTTTAACCATTTTTTTTTCTCTAATTACACAAATTGTTTTTTTTTTTTTGCTTATTTTGTCCTCGAATACTTGTATAAAACACATAAAATGCATAGAGAACAACAAATACGTGTGAATATGTGCGAATTAATACATAATTACATGTGTGGGAATTGTTCATTTTATTTTTGTTTTTTCTCGTAATTTTTCAACAATTATTGAGTTATTAATTTCATAAATTAAATTTAGAATTAAATAATAAAAATTATAAAATTGATAAAAGAATGAATTTTTTTTTTTAAATTTGGTCATCTATTTTTGTACTATCATTTTTTTCATAACAAATGTCCTAACTTGCTATAAAAAATAAAAATTAAATTAAACTTAGCTAACAAAAAATATTGGGTGTATTTGTCTGAACATATTAACCCTTGATTTTTGTTGTTGTTTTGTATTTTATTAAAGAGATTTAGAGACCACATGTGGTCGTAAAGAGTTACGTATATAATGGTTGGTGAACATGTTCCATGATTTTTCCCTTTTTTTTTTTTTTTCTTTTACAATGTATATAGGGTTTTAGAAGGGATGAGTTGGGCGATGGTACCTCTCCTAAAACTTAAAACCATCAATTTTTGACATGATTTATGAATTTAACATGATTCACCTATGAATTAGTCAAGTTAGAATTGAGCTTACACGAGTTGATCAAAAATAGGTCGACCCGTTTAATCAATTTAAAAAATTAAGTCATAATGAATCAACCTAGAGAACTCGTAACTTGTATAAGCAACATGAGTAAATAATTAAAATTATTAGGATGTGTAGGTAATTATTTTTTATCTAATTATTTTATAGGTTTGAACTTTGAACTTTGAACTATTATTAAGATAATGTTCAAATTTATTTCATCTTTTATTTTTGTGCATTATTTATCAATTTATAGTAATATATTGTTTAGTTTAATTTTGTATGTTTCGATTATTAATTATTTATTTTAGACTTAAACAAATTTTTTTACTTATTATAGAACTTATGATCTTTATATATTTTACAATTTTTTGTTGGTATATAAAATTTTTACACTTTAGCTTTGAAGTATCACAATGCTTATGGCTATTGTTATTATTTTTATTTTATATTAACTGATCTTTTAACAATTTATTAAAATAATGCTTAAATTAATTTAGTTTTGTAGAGTCTAAAAATAATTTATTTATTAATAGTTATGTAAATATATATTGATACTTGATATAATATTTCAAATTTTTATTACATTATAAAATATAGTATATGTTACTTGATATATTTGAGAGAAGTCTCAACTTGAAGAACAATCAAATCTAGGTGATAATGACACCTAAAACAACGAAAAGCAAATAATAATTAACAAGTTATTTGTAGAATAAACAAATAAAACAGATAACAGACAATAAGGTAAAAATAGTAAATACTTTTCAATCTTAGTAAATACTATATATGTTGTGGTATATACCGTGTATATTTAGATTGCACTAACTCATGCAACAGATCAAGCAAACACAAAAATATAACGTAGTAAGTACTAACATACATGAGTTGCTTAAGGTAACAACTCAATAGTTAAATTTATTAAAAGTAATAAATAATTAATATAGACTCGATGTAAGACTCCAAATGCCTCTATTAGTCAAGAATCATATGTCCTAACTGTTTAGGCTGCTATTACCAGTTGTCTCTATAGCTACTTTGGTCCTAATTAGATCTGACTTACCTCTAGAGCCACACCATCACGCAGTGTGATGCAAATACCTATAATTAGTATGTGCGTACAATAATATATGCAATTTATCTAAAATATGATTTTATGATAAAATCTTATATCAACAATTTTGAAACACACTCGATGTATGTTGATACGGAAACTCTACTTCGTAATAATAATATAGAAGTATACTTGATGTATTATTATTATGAAAATTCCATTTATAAATAAGTTTAATAAACTCTACCACCACTACTGAGTTTAACATAGAAAAATAATTAATATATTAAAACTAGGGAACCAACTTTTGAAAATATATAAACTTTAAGTGAATGAATCACCTCAGAATTACTAATATGAAAACACGCTTAACGTATTAGTAATACGAAAAATAAAATATTTTTCAAATATATCAAAAGATATTTTCACACGTTATAAAAATATGTAATACTAAAAATAAAGTATGAGAAATATATGTAAAAATGGTAATAAAAAAAAAAGAGGATAAGAGATGTGAAAAAAAAAAGATGTATTTAATAAGTGAGAGGAGGGGATATTAGAGCTGATTTTTCATCTTCTAGAACCTTCACCAACACTTTGTTGTGCACCCTCGCGAGACTTCATTGACCACTTCAGCGAACCCACACAAGATGTCAACAAAGTCCAACGAGTCATAGTTTCACCCTATACACATTTGCAGACTCTTTGCCATCCCTTGCGTGATTCAGTTTTTGCTACACGTTAATTTTATTTTCCTTTTCACTATTGAAATTCCTTGTAACTGTTGGAAAGTTGTGCAGTTGTTACAAAAGAATTTGTTAGCATGAGTCTTGTAATTAATATGTGATATGTTGTAACTAGTATTTATCTATCCTATTGTAGTTGATACTTATCTTTAGTAGAGACCCAAATTACACAATATTAAGTTTTACACTTGTAATCTCTTATATATACCTCAACTATAAGGTGTATAAATTACAAGACAATAGTTTATTTTCATTATATTTAACTTGGTATCAGAGCCGTATTCGATCTTCAACACATTTTTCTATTTTCTATTCTCAACCTTGTTAAAAAAAATTCAGATTTATTTTCTGAAGAACAAAAAAAAAAAAAACCAATCTCACGACCAAAACCCATATCATTGTCAGCCGTCTGCTATCTGTCGAAGCTCTCCCCAACCTTTCACGCTCGATCGTCACTCCCCCCAGCCGTCATGCTCTGTCTCTCTCTCCAACCATCGCACTCTCTCGCTTTCTCCAGCCTTTGCACTCTCTCGCTCTCCTAACCGTTTCTACTTTTTTTTAACCTCGCAGCAGTTGTTTTTGCCCCACCGTGTAGCTCCTTACCAACCATCACGATCTACCATTGATCTACCAAATCTGTCTCAAGGTTGCTAGATCTATTCTTCCTCATACATTCGCACTAGTCGCCAGTCGCACCAGCCCATTCACCCATACCGCCGCCGTTGGACGCAAACTCACCATTGTCGCACCAGCAGTCAGATCACCGATGAACATGTCATATCCCTAGCTTTTTCAGGTACCATCACCTCCTTTTCAGCAACACACCAATTGCCTTCCCATGGTCTCAACTCCCCACGGTCGCAGCTTTTTCTAGTACAAGTCAAGCTACCAGTTCTACATATCAAGGCCTAGTCAACAGCCCAGTCAAGGCCCAGTCAATAACCCAATCAACAACCCCTAATTTTTTTTTTATTTCTACTACATATTACTTTGTCTGTTTTAATGGAAGATGCAAAAGAAAATCAGGATTCTAAGACCAATGAAGTATCTAGCCTAGACATTCAAGCAAAGTCACTAGTACTATATTTCTATGGAATAGATGGACAGGATCATCATGTGACATATGGAGGTACCCCTACAGCTTCTATAGCTGGTTGTGGTAAGATTGGTATGGTTTCAAACATTTCTCACTTTGTTGGATCTAATACTTGTATTATTGATTCTAGTGCATCTAATCATATGACTTATGATAAATCTTATTTTACCTACTTGTCTGCCCCACCAATGCCTTACGTTACGAATACTAATGATAAAGTTTTTCATGTGTTAGAGATGGAGTTAGTTCGTATTACTCCAACCTTACAATTTCATAATATTTTATATGTACCATATTTATCTCATCACTTAATAAATGTCCCATAGTTAAACACTGAGTCTAAATGTTCTATAACCTTTTATCCTATATATGTGATTTTTCATAATCTTCTTACCTGAAAAATAATTTATCAGGGGTATCTGAGGGGTAGATTATTTCGTCTGGATTAGATTTACGCAGGGGAGAAACTAGGATCATAGTTCGGCACCACTTTGACTTCGAGTTCTGACCAACTACATGAAATTTGGTTATGGTATCGCCGCTTAAGGCAACCATCTTTTAGTCTTATGAAAACATCTATGCCTACTCTGTTTATTTGTGTGAGTGAGTCTGTTTTATATTGTAAGACATGTGTCTTGCCTAAGAGTCATCGTACTACTTATTCTCCTAGTATTTCTAATAAAAGTACTATTCTTTTTGAATTAATTTATTCTGATATTTGGGGACCGTCTATAGAGCCTACTATACAGGGTATGAGGTATTTTGTGTTGTTTATTGATGACGGTACAAGATTATCATAGGTTGCTCTTCTTAAAACTAAAGATGAAGTTTTTCTAGCTTTCCAAATTTTTCGTACTCTTGTTCATACACAATACAATAGCATCAGTAGAGTCCTACGTTCTGACAATGGGGGAGAAAATATTAATTATGTTTTCCAAGATTTTTTCCAAACACATGGATTGTTCACTAAACTACTTGCCCACAAACACTAGAACAAAATGGGGTGTCTGAAAAAAAAAACCATCACTTACTTCATATGTCTTGTGCGCTCCTATTTAGTACTCATGTGCCAAAATATCTTTAGAGAGATACTGTACAAGCTTCCGTCTATCTCATTAATCGTCTCCCATCTAGTGTCCTTCACGGACAAATCCCATTTGAGGTTCTCTCACCTCATGTATCCTTGCCATCATTTCATAATTTTTCTGCCCATATATTTGGTTATGTTGCTTTTGTACATGTTCCTAAAAATCAGAGGTATATGTTAGATGCTTGAGTAATTAAGTATGTGTTTGTTGGTTATGGAGGTTATCATAAAGGGTATAAGTGCTATCATCCACCTACCATAAAGTATTATGTCACTATGGATGTCACTTTCTTTGAGGATATGAGCTATTTTTCCTCATCTGGTACTGCTCTTAAGAGGAGAATTCATATTTTGAATAGTTGTATCATAGTGAGGGAGAGGAATTAGAATGAACTAAGGAAGTAACGCAATCAGGAGATATTTCAATTGGTCTAGTTGAGGTTCTTATCTCATTGAATCCAATAGTTGAAAAAGCAGATACTTCAATTATCCAAGCACTAGTTCCGATCACTAAAAATGAAAATGAAAACATAATAGTTCCCTCAAACATTACTCCTAACCTTGATCAATAACTCCCTAGTACGAAAGGTCACTCATCTGAGGTATGTACACCTACTGATATTAATAGCATTGAGTCTAGTGTTGGACAGTATGTGTTACCAAATAGATCTACTTGGGGTCAACCAGCCAAAAAGTATGAACCAAATATTCATGCAAAGTCAAAATATCGAGTAGCCAACTACATGTCCACTAAAAGATTGTCTAATTCATATAAATCATTTGTAAATAAAATATATGCTGTATCAGTACCTAACAAAGTACAAGATGCGTTGGGGGATCCAAAGTGGAGGAAGGCAATACATGAAGAGATGAAGGCATTACAGAAGAACAATACTTGGCAACTTGTGCCTCTGCCACAAGGCAAGAAGGGAGTTGTTTGTCGTTGGGTGTTTAGTGTGAAACATAATGCTGATGGATCTGTGAATCAGTATAAAACCTGTCTTAAAGCAAAAGAGTTTACTCAGACGTATGGTGTAGACTACGATAAGACTTTTGCTCTTGTTGCCAAAATAAATACTATTTGGGTTCAGCTTTCGCTTGTCGCTAGTTTAAACTAGCTACTTTAGCAGTTTGATGTCAATAATGCGTTTTTTTATGGAGAGTTAGTCGAGGAGATGTACATGAATTTTCCACTTGTGTATGTAGCTGCTTCTCCTGATAATTTTGTATGCAAATTGAGCAAATTTTTGTATGATTTCATCAACATTAATTTAATAATAAATTGGAATTATTAGTATGTATAGTAGATTGTCTAAATTATTAGTAGCAAGGTGTGATTTTTAATTGCAATTAAACTCAAACACAAGTCAAAGATTATAAGCATACTTGAATTTTGCCTAGTTTAGGTGTAACACTACATGTTTTACATGAATTAAAACTTTAATCAAATTTATATTTTTAGAATTAATACAATTTTATCCTCAATGTGTAGAAGAAGAAATTTATGAGTTTAATTTTTGTAATATGAAGATGTTATGATAAATTAAAAAAGGATTTAAATTAATTTTTTTAAATTTTATGTGAAGTTATCAAAATGCCTCTAATTTTTAAAATTTTTAAGTCATAAAATAAGAATATTTTGGTCCTTTCCTACAAATTGGTGAGTAGCCTGTCTTTTCCCTTTTAATAGACATATGTCACCTGATATATATTAAAAATAAAAATAAAGAGAGAGCTAAGCATGAGTTGTAAGGACACTTGTACTCATGTGACCATATGCTTAAAACATTACTAACGTGAGGAACATCGAAACACACGACAAGGACCGCCTTGTACCATCTTCTCTTAAGCCCAATTCCCATCTCCTCAATTCTCCTTCTTCCACTAGATTTTAAGAAAACATAAGAATAAAAAACTATATTAAGAAGATTGCATTATTCTCTTATTTATTTTAACAAAAATTAACACTTGTATTATTCTCAATTTTGTATGAATGTTACTAAGTTCTAAACTATTTCATTATAAATATAAATTTGAGATTGTTGCTTCAAATGATTAGGGTTTTTAAATTATTCTTAAAAGCATGAACTAATTTTAAATAAAACTATAGTTTCAAGTATTTGAAAATAGCTTTCAGAAAATTCAGTTGAAAACTGGAAAATATTTATGATGACTTTGAATATTTCCTTTCTGAAAATCTATAGATGTCAAATTTACAATAAATTTTACTATTTTTAATTTTGAATTTTCTATACATACTTATCATACTTCTAGATTGTTCAATGATTAAGACTAAATGCAACCGTGTTGTTATATAGTTAATTTGTAAGAAAATTAAAGTAATCTCGTTCCTAATTTTGATACTTTTGAATGACATAATTTATAACAACTCAGTAAACTACAATTACTATGCATAAGTGCAAAATGCATTTGTTATTTTTCAAATCTCGTTCATTTAGCAGTTGAACTATGTAATATGCTTGCCAATTTATTTAGTACACTATCAAAAAGGTAAAAATAAATAAATAAAAAAAAGACACAAAGTTTTCTTATCAAATTACAAGGAATGTTTAACTAGCTAGAAACTACTAAGTGCTGAAACAACAACACTGTCCTTAGTCTTTTACACAAGGCACAAAGCTTATTTCAATTTCTAATAGTAAATGAGGGGAATGGGCAAGGAGGAATGGGGACAGGAACAACACCTTCAAGCATTTGTGTAACTTTCTTCATGGTAGGTCTAACTGATGGATCTTCTTGAATACACCAAATAGCAACCATCACAAGCCTCTCCAACATTGTTATATCTTCCAACACATCCCTTTCATAATCCACCAAAGCATCTAATTCTTTCTCCATATAGCAATCATAAGCCCAATCAACTAAAATTGTATTCTCTTTCAAACTAATATCCATATTTATTATACTTTTCCTGCAACATATAATCTCTAACAACATAACACCAAAGCTATAAACATCTACTTTGGGAGTTATGGGTATGTTTCTAAACCATTCAGGTGCAACATATCCTTTTGTACCTCTAATATTAGTATGAGTATAGCTTTGATCCATCATCAAAAGCTTTGCTAACCCAAAATCCGAAATTCGAGCATTGTAGTACTCATCAAGAAGAATGTTTTGAGGCTTTATGTCACAATGTATGATCTGACTACTACACTCCTCATGTAAATACAAAAGCCCTCTAGCAATCCCAAAAGCTATTTGAGTTCTTTGGTTCCAACTAGGCTTCAAATCACCAAAAAGAAAACTTGCTAAACTTCCATTGCTTAAGAATTCATATACCAGTAACCGATTTTTCCCTTCAATACAAAATCCAAGCAATCGAACCAAATTCTTATGATGTGTTTGGCCTATAACATTCACTTCTGTTTTAAACTCCTTATCACCATCCATCTCTTGAACAACACTATTTAGCTTCTTAACAGCCACATACATTATACTTGAACTTGCTTTTAGTAGTATCTTCCCTTTATAAACAATCCCAAAAGCTCCTCTTCCTAATTCTTCATTGAATTCACTTGTAGCTTCAACAAGCTCTTTGTAAGTAAAACAACGCAAACTTGTTTCAAAACCACTGCTATTTCCATCATCATGAGTAGTAGTACTCTTTAACTTCCTTTGATAAATGAAGAAGAACCCAAGACAAAGAGCACCAATCAGAATAAAGTTAACAAAAACAGAAGTGCCCAGAAGAACAGAAACTAAAAGATTCAAAGAATGATCCTTTTTTTTGATCTGATCAGTTTGATTATTGAAACCCTTTTTATTAAAATTATCTTTCCTTACTTTAACAAAAGTTTTTGCGTTTTCTACTCTCCCATTTGAAAGTGGTAGCTTCTTTTTAAAACACTTATTCCCTAAGTCGAAAACAGCCACAGAACACATACAATCTTCTAAACATGAAGCTTTACAAAGATCTTCAGTATAACCATCCAATGCTACATAATCAGAACGGGGCCAATTTCTATTATTTAAAACTTCAAAAGTATACAAGTTCGGATTTAACTCATCTTCTTCACAATTTGCTTGAAAATCTGGTTTGCAATTTCCAAAAGGCAGGTTAGATGAACTAATCAAAGAAAACCCTTTTGGGCATTCACAATTGGGTCTGCTTTCATCATTAAGACTGCATATACTATTGTAACCACAAACTCCACTGCTCTTATCAACAATATTAGCCAAACAAATATTATCTGGTTTTGACCACGCACGAGTCCAACTTTGATTCCCAGTAGAACTTTTAGGATGCTTATACAAAATGAAAACACCATCAAAATTAAGAGTTGCTCTAAAGTAAGAGTTTTCAGATGATTCCAATGCTAGATCCTTTGTAAGTTCAACTTTATCTCCATTTTCTCTCAAAACATAAAAGTGCCCAGATTGATCAAACACGAATTGACGACCAATGTTTGAATCACAACAAGTGTTACTCCAATAATATGCTTCATTAGTATAATTTGTGGGCAAATTTATACTATTAAGAACAAGATTACCATCTAATAACAAACGAAGTTGAAACTTTCCTTTAGAAAAATTGGTATCTGAAAATCTTGAAGAAACAATTCCTCCTCTTTCCATTATTTGAGTAGGTAAGAGGGTATCCTTAGGATCTTTGAAACTTTCCCATAAATTTTTTGAGTTACTATCTTGAAGAACAAAGTTACCTGTATTGTTCAACAAACCATGAGAAACAACTCCAGTTATGGAATCAGATTTCCATAGCTCTGTTCCTTTGGGATCATTGAGGACTAGGCCTTGTTTTGAAGTGAGGAGTAATTTTGATCCTTTTGGTGCAGGTTTGTCTCCATTTGCATACCAAATGATGGTTTTGTCTGGGATTTTGTTAAACCATATAGAGAGCAAGAAAAGGTCATTGCTTTGATCGACTTGGCGAAATCCAAAAGCAAATTCTTCAGATGGAGAAAGCCATGGAGAGGGTTGAATTTTAGTAGTTGCTGTAAGTTGAGAACTGTCAGCAGGAATGGTATTAGAAGTGGTAGTGTTGTTTTGGGAGATAACGAGAGAGATTTGTAGAAGAAGAAGAAGCATATAGAAGTGAATAGAAATTTTGAAATCCATTGCAAAAGGAAAACAATTGTCTGGATTCTGTAATTTTTAGAGAAAGTATTTCTCACAAGAGAGACATACTATAATCTTTTCAAACTTTGTTATTGAAGTTTTCAGTACCCACTATTTTAATACTACAATAATAATTGCATAAAGAGATTTTGAGAAAAATTTCAAATAATAATATGGTAAAAATTTCTTGTCGACTTTTATTAAAGAGATTTTTAGAAAAAGAAAATTGCATAAATTCATTGAAATTGTTAAAAAATAAAAATTGATAAACACAAAATATCAATTTAGTCATTTTATTATTTTTTTTGTAGCAATTTAATTCTTTTATTTTAAATAAGTGATAATATAATGACAAATGAATAATTTTTTCATTTTATTTTTATTTTTTGATCATACATGTAAAATTATTATTGAGTTATCAATTTCATAAATTATTTTTAAAATTAAATAATAATAATTAAAAAATTAAGAAAAAAATAAAAAATAAATAAATTTGTTTTAGAATTTGATCCTTCCTTCTTATTTTTTTATCACAAAAAAAATTAAGTTATTATAAAAAATAATAAATAAATTAAATTATTCTAACTAACATAATTAAAATACATTCCACAATTATTCCTTGGGTCGTAAAGAGTTACGTATGGCGAATATGTTCCACAAATTTGTTTTTTTTTTTTTTTTTAAATGCATGTAAGGTCCTAGTTGGGTTAGTTGGTTGGGTAGGTGGGTTGGGACCTCACCTGTCCTTCATTTCCAAATAAAAATATTTTTCTCATTTTTAGACAATTGTTTGTTATTCACTATATTCATTAATGAACGAAGAAATTATTCACTCTCTTCATCGGAGTACTAGCGGGTACAAATTGAATTATTTTCCTTCTTATTTTAAAATTTGTGTTAATAACCATATTTAAATATTATTTTTATTATTAAATAAATTTAAATAATATACTTACAATTTTCGTAATAGTTTGGTGATAATAAGTAATAACAGGTCTTACTATGTTATGAGTATGAACTAAACGAGTTTGCTTCTACGCACCGGTAAAGCAAAACAATTTGTTTTAAGAGTGGCTCAAATGTAATTTTTTTTTTATTTAAAGTAAAATTTTTAGGAGTGATAATTTTTAACATGATATGAAAAATTCGACTCGTACCTTAATAGATTTAATTTCAAGTAAAAAACGAGTCAACTCGAAATCAAATGAAAAAGTGGGCTAGATCCGGGTCGTTGCAGGGTTGACCCATTTGACCCATTCTATAATTAAAAAAACGAAGTAGAAGGTCCAAAACCTATACCCGGCCCATAATAATATAGGATATATTGATTTGATATAGCCTAGGGTTACGGTATACCCTCATGGCCTTGCCTCCTCAAGACCTTAACCCTCAAATCTCATATTTTAAATCTGATTTTTCTCATTTGTCAAGACTCAAGCCATCGGCGCTTAGCCTCTCATCCAGAGACCAGAGTCATCAATCATCCACGATGCAGCCAACGAGTGATACCTAAGCCATCCCGAAAGTCAGACTGACACATAGAGACAACATCACACCCACCCCAAAAGCCACTCGCATCGCCCATCCTCCCTCTCTCAGCCACGTCGTCGCCCCTGTCATCCCTCGCCCTCGAGCCTTGGCCGGCTCAACCTTATCCCTCGCTTCTTTCTTCGAACTCCTAGGGTCTTGAAACTGAAAGGTCAGATTAGTTCATTTTAAAATTTGCTAATAAATTAGGAGTTTTTTTTATATTTAGTGTAATAATTAATAAGCATCAGTTTTGATCTGAAAATAGTTTGATTCCTCCAAATACATTAACAAATTAGGGTTCTTGATGTTCAATCATTTTGGAAGTTTTGTTAACAATCCTAAAATTAATGCATAACTGTAAATTGCTTTCCACTTATGAAATGCTTTTTCTTTAGTTTTTTTTTTTTTAAATCTTATATTTATATATCGTGTTTATATATGCTTGTGTTTATATATCGTGTTTATATTTGCTTTTGTTTAAATTCAGGTCGTGTTTGGGTTTGTGTTCGTGTTCGGATCTGTTCTAAAATAAGGTCGTGATCGGGTTGTTTGGGTCCGGGTTTGCAATATTTGACTAGTTTTTAATTAGGGTCGTGTTCGTGTTGAGTGTGTTCAGGTCGAGTTGAAAATAGGTTGACCCGAACACTATTCGAACGACATGAACTGCTACGATTAACTTTCTTCAATCAAATACTGAATTTTTACGTTATATTATAATAGAGAATAAATTTAGCACTAAAAATATAGAGCTAACACATTATAATTAACTTATAACAAAAGTTAAATAAAAATATTATAAGTTAATTAGTATTAATCATACATGTATAAATGTAAGAAAATAAAAAGCTCAATCAAGTATATCAAAATTATATAAATGTTAAAATTAAAGCTAAAAGAAAAAAATGAAAATGAAAATGTACAAAATAAAATATGATTTGAAATTTTAATCTGGTGATTATATTTAAAAATATATGTTCATAAATAATATAAGACTAAAAATAAAATGAATGAAAAACTAAGGAAAAAAATTATTACAATTTTTATATAAATAAAATTTTAAATAAATTTAAAAATTATTAATATAAAATGTCAAAAAATATAATATTACATAAAGTTAAAATTTAGATTGAAATAAAATATGAAAAACTTTGAAAACATGAATTATATAAACTTAAAAGCTTTAATCTGAAGCTTGTTGTATGCTTTTTCTTTAATTTTTAATTTTTATATTGCTAAGTCTAAAATTAAATATTAATTTTTTTTTGGAATATGATATTTTAGAAGAATTTTTATATAATATAATAATACAATTTTATTTGTCACTAGTAGTTACTAAATATATGAAAAATGTGTATATATTTAATCAATTTATTAATAATTTATGTCATTTTTATACTTGTATTTATTAAATATTATTAATATTTTGTAAAATATTTATATAAAAATTAGATACAATATATTATTATAAATAATATATTTATTTAATTTTAAAAATATACGTATAATAATTTTTTTATAAAAAAAATAGTCAGAATTACGATCCAGTCAAAGTCCTTGAATACCTCCACCCCAACCTCATGAGTAAGCCTAGATGCATGTCTTAGACTCTTGCCTTGCAT
The DNA here is from genome assembly GCA_029378325.1 of Elaeagnus macrophylla. NCBI lineage: Eukaryota > Viridiplantae > Streptophyta > Magnoliopsida > Rosales > Elaeagnaceae > Elaeagnus > Elaeagnus macrophylla. The sequence continues at coordinate 23,682 of JARDWI010000237.1, forward strand.
GCCTTAAAAAATAGACCAAGAATTAGTAGGTTCAGCTATTGATTTAATTCTTGAATACTTCATATTAATTAGCAAATAAAGAAACCATTAGATTGTCAAAGGAGATTTATTGACTAGCTCATTTAAGAGTAGTTTTAGATGAGTATGCTCACCACTGATTTGATGCGTCTTTCTTATAACTTTTTAACACGTGTCAAAAATATTGCAAACTCTTCCTGTTCCTAGCTTTATTTCAAATATGGTAGCTTCTTTGTTCATCCTTCCTCGTTTTTTTTATATTTTTTTTATTTTTCCAAGAATTAAACAATTAATTTGTTTCCTTCATCCCAAAAAAATTTAGCTCTAATATTTTTTTCACACATGATATACTTTCCCTTTAGGTCAATATTGAGTTTAGAACACCAAACCAAAATCATGTATAAGTTGTTGTATTGTAATGGCAAAGGAACTAAGGTGAAGGAAAATAATTGTTGAATGTGACTGTAAAATTCTAGTGAATTGGGGTAAAGGCGGACTTATAAAAGAGTTGAGGGGGGCTTGAATTCAGGTCAAATTTTTTTTATATAATGTAAAATTATCATTTTACTCCCGCTAATATAATATTTTAACCTGACCCCTCGCATTTCCAGCTCGCGTCTTCCAAGTTCCATCGCGTTCTCACCAATCACCGTTGCGCTTCTCATTTTGCCCAGCCACCAGCAGCTTTTCGGTGCCCAGCACGCTAGCCCCACAGCCCACAGGTTACAGCTACAAGCAGTGCGTGCACCGAAGCACGGAAGCAGCAAGCTCTTCTAGCCTTGAACGTCTCTAGTTTCCGTTCAATGCCTCCACTCCAGGCTCCATTGCTCCAACCGTAAACTGCCATCGCCCACTAGCAACACTACAACAGCCACTCAGCCAGTCAGGCGTCACACGTCAGGTTATCCCCCCCAAATATTATTTCCTGCCTCAGCCCCTGAACTGGGGTAAAGGGCGTGATGCAAATTTAAAATGGTGGTAAAATCTATTGTGCTGCAAATTAGAGCTCTCTATTCATCCTCTCAAGAATGCCAAATATCTTTGGTTCATAGCTTTATAGCTAAGAATGGTATTGCTTTACCTTTTAGGTCTAAACGGAGTGTTGAATCCATGGAAGTTCTCTCATTCTTGTTGATATGCTTGAAAATATGTAAGTATATATGCTTAATGTAGAAGTAATAAGTAATTTAAGAATAAAAATTATCATATCCATGAAGATTGTTAACAATTTATATTTATAATTACTAATTTTTTAGCAATATAATTAAAATTAGTAAATGATGTTTTGATTGATTTTATTGAAAATAACAAAAAGCAAATAACTATACATCGAATATGAATATGAGAAATATGTGGTTATGTAACTCTTCTTATCACTAGCCTAAAATTTAATCAAATATGTCAAAAATCAATTTTAGTTTATTAATATTAAATTACTATAATAATTTAAAATTATTCTTGAATTCTTGACTTTAACTTTAGAAATTTAGGTCCGCTTAAGACTTCCTAACTTTTCTTAATTTGTAATTGATTAAAAGTTCGTTTATTAATCAATCCTAAATTCTAAACAACATAGATATATGCTCACTAAATTTAATTTATTATTTGCATTAAAATATATATAAAAAAATGATAATTAAACTATGCAAGATTAGAACAATTGTTTAACATTTATCAAATGTATTCAATTTTACTTGTGAAAAAAGTCACAATGCACTACTTAAATAAAAATGTTAGCAATTATGTATTAACACCTTAGATTAGATATAAATATATTTATGAAATAAACTAATTAATTAATCTAATTCATATATTTATAGTCATGACATTTAAATATAAAATTTGACATATCAAGAATTAAAACTAAAAATTTATCATGATATTAATTGACTTAAACCAAAGTCTAAGGCTTGAAATGTTCCACAATCACATAATTATAATTTAGCTACACATAGGAAACATTAAAATTAGAACAAAATTCATGGAAACAATAAAGGGGGAAGAAATCTTAGAACTATTGTCTTGAAATCTTGCTATCCTCTAATTGCCTCCACCCAAAAACTTCTTGGTATTAACCCTAATTACATTTATATAGTGCTAGGGTTAAATGAAATAAGATTAGTATCAAAATTTTGGAATTCTGTGCATTATTGTGCAATTTTGGATAGACGTGTTGCAGCATATAAAAACTCATGCCACGGTGCACATTTGTATTTGTGCCTTGCAATTCCATCTGAGAGGTATATGTCACGGCAGGCATAAAATCATGTCGAGGAGTGCGTTGTTCTTCCAAAATTTCCTAAGGTATCCGAGAGGAGTGTGTTATGGTGTACAAAAACTCATGCCCAAGCATGCCCGTAATTCATCTATTTTTGCACTTTGACCATTTTTTTTTCTAATTACACAATTGTTTTTTGGTTTATTTTATCCTTGAATATCTGTATAATACAAAGAAAACATAAAATGCATAGAGAACAACAAATCAATGTAAATATGTGTGAATTAATACATAATTACATCTGTTGGAATTGTTCATTTTATTTTTTTCTTGTAATTTTTCAACTATTATTGAGTTATCAATATCATAAATTATATTTAAAATTAAATAATAATAATTATAAAATTGATAAAAGAATAAAAACAAAAATAAATTTGTTTTAAAATTTGGTTATCTATTTTTGTACATCACTTGTATATATCAAATGTCCTAAATTGCTATAAAAAATAATAAATGAATTAAACAAAGCTAACAAAAAATTTGGGTGTATTTGTCTTTATATATTAACACGTGATAAATTTTTTCATTCTTTTGAATTCTATTAAAGAGATACAGAGACCACATGCGGTCGTAAAGAGTTATGTACCTAATGGTTGGTGAATATGTTCCATGTTTTTTCACTTTTTTTTCTTTTACAATGTATGTGGGGTTTTAGAAATCATCAATTTTTAACACAATTTATAAATTTGACATGACTCACTTATGAATTAGTCAAGTTCGAGTTAAGCTTATACGGATTGGTCAAAAATAGGTTGACCCGTTTAATCAATTTAAAAAATTAAGTTATAATGAATCAACCTAGATAACTCATAATTCGTATAAGCAACATGAGCAAATAATTAAAATTATTAGAGTATGTAAGTAATTATTTCTTATCTAATTATTTTATAGGTTTGAGCTTTGAACTATTATTAAGATAATGTTCAAATTTATTTCATCTTTTATTTTTGTATGTTATTTATCAATTTATAATAATATATTATTTAGTTTAATTTTATGTGTTTTGATTATTAATTATTTATTTTAGACTCAAATAAATTTTTTACTTATTATAAAACTTATGATCTTTATATATTTTACAATTTTTTTTTGGTATATAAAATTTTTATACTATAGCTTTGAAGTATCACAATACTTATGGCTATTGTTATTATTTTTATTTCATATTAGCTGATCTTTTAATAATTTTATTGAAATAATACTTAAGTTAATTTAGTTTTATAGAATCTAAAAATAATTTATTTATTAATAGTTATATAAATATATATTGATACTTGATATATTATCAATACAGTTAATAAAGCTGCCGCTGATCACAATATTGCCGCAGGAGTTGCCTGGTGCATTCAATCTAATTAATATATTGGCATGTATATATATATTGATGCACAAAAACTTGATAATCAAATTTTGTATTTGTAAAAGCTCGCAAGTGCACGAGTCACTTGTAGTAAGCGACAAGTATACTCCCAAGATCGTCTCTCAAAGGAATTGCGGTGGTTTTTAAAAGAGTTAAACGTAATCTAAAACGTGACGATAAAATAAATCCTAAACACTCTAATAAAAATTGGTTTGGAAAAAGGTTGCTAAAAGTGTGATTACTTAAAATAAATAAATCAACGAATAAAGAACGATATCGAAACTATATGATGAACTAGTGTGGGAAGTTAGTTAGTGAACTAAGTATGGATAAATTGGTTTATGTGGTCTCCTCAATCGAGCATATTAAGTGAATTTATTGATTCTTTTCACTAATCCTAGAAAATCCCAAATCAATAGTGATTTTCCCTTAATTAACTAATTAGCTTCTTTGATCCGGACCGTTAATTAGTTAATTAGCATTAATCTTAGAAAAGGTAATTTAATCACCTAAATTAAGACAAGTCAATGCACTCAATTTAAGTTCATGCTCAAGAATGCCCAATTAAACTTAGATGACGTTTCTAAAGTTCAATCCTAAAATTGTCTCAAACATTCATAACTAAATTGGCCAAAAATAAGTGATGAATATAGATGTCAACAAACAATGAGCATGAAACAAATCACTCAAGTAATAATCAAACCACATAAATAATATCCATTCAAAGTCACATCCCTAAATTCCCACACACAAGGGTTTAGCTACACATAATTGATGAGTGCTCGAAAAGCACTAATATTTAGTGATTAATTATGCTTGATTGATTGATATATAGATTTATTATGACTATTATTTCGATTATTTTCATAAATCTATCCATTCGGAGTCACGGGTATATTTTAGTGCATTTCAGGTATTTTTAGCGTCAAATGATTCAAATGATGAAAACACGCGAAGACGGAACACCTACGGCGCTCGGATCACGAGTTACGGACTAATCAAGATGAATATGTAAGCCTTACATATAGTGCCATCACATATGTAAGGGGGGACGTGAAAAGAAGGAAATCATTGCGCGCCGCGGCGAGAGAATTGCATGCCGCAGCGTGAGGCTCTCGGGTTTGATCCTGAAAACATAGAAGCATTGCGCGCCGCGGCGAGGGAATTGTATGCCGTGGCGGGGAGCTCTCGGGTTTTTGCATATTTTCCAAATTTTGTGTTGCGCCGCGGCGGGTAAAATGCATGCCGCGGCGCGCCTATTCCTATTGCACATAGGATTTGCAGAATCCCTTACATCTATAAATACCCCCTTAGACCCCCTTTACAACAGAACTCGAATTGATACACAACTCTTACACTTTACAATTTTGCAACCAAACAAGAGATTCAATCAATTTTGGGAGTTTTGCTACACAAAAACAAAGCAAGAGAAACCATTCTAAGGATCCAAAGAAGCCGTCGACAATCGAAGATAAAGCTTACGGAGAAGTACGTCAACCAATCCATAAGCGGTATTTAGATCTAGGTTTTCTTTGGTGTTGTAGAATTCTATTTTTCTTCTTCTTTTGTTGGAGTGTATGTTCATATTTTATTTGTCTATGAATATTAATATGAACATGTCTGGCTAGTTTTATTATGGATGTTTAGTTTGTGTTGCCATGTTTGCTAGAACTGTGTATGGTGTATTCTATTGATTTAATATAAATGAATTACTTTTTGATTAAGAGCATGTTTAGATATTTGATTATGAATAATCATGGGCCCATTTGATGTTCGTAGTTAGATTGAAAAATCTGAGAATTTAGTTATAGGAACGTCACCTTAACTTTATTCCGAAACACTTAATCGAAGCTTCAAGTTAGTGACTTAGTCATAGCATTAATTTGATTGGCATGTTTTCCTTGCACATAATTTGATTACTATTTGATTTACCCCCGCCAAAGGCAATTAATTAGTTAATCAATAAAGAGACCTACCCCCGCCAAAAGGAGTCTCGTAATTAAAAGGAAAGCCGGTAGTTTAGTTTATATAGGACGTTCATGTTATCTCACCATACCTTTTCGATGCAAGCATGGTCAACCAAGCTAAACGTCCATACATTCTCCATTGATCTTCAAATATATCTGAATTGATTGTTTAATTGCGATTTTGTTTTCGTTTAATTGCTCGTACTTTGTTCCCGTCACAAATCAAACACCTTTTTACAGTTTTATTAGATTTAGGATTCTAGTTATTTAGAGTTTTAGTTTTACTAGAACTCTATTTAATTAATATTTTAGTTGATTTAGGATTCTGGTTATTTAGAGTTTCAGTTTTACTAGAATTCTATTTAATTAGTATTTTAGTTGCTTTAGAATTCTAGTTGCGTAGAGTTTTAGTTTCACTAGAACTCTATTTAATTAGTGTTTTATTTTCATTAGAACTCTATTTAGATTAGAAAGTTAGTTATTTAGAACCACTGCAATTCCTTGAGAGACCGACCTTGGAAGTTGCTTATCACTTTACTACGAGTGATTCGTACACTTGAGAGTACACATTTTAACACATCAAGTTTTTGGCGCCGCTGCCGGGGAATTGGCGTTTTAGATAATTTTCTTTTTAACTTTTTAGAGTTTCTGATTTATTTATTTATTTATTTATTTTATTTATTTTATTTGTTTATTTTTATTTGTTTATTTATTTTATTTATTTCTTTATTTTATTTATTTATTTTTATTCGAAAAATCCAAAAAAAAATCAGAAAATCAAAAAAATCAAAAAAATAGTGCTTAATTTCCAATTTCACTGCTACCTTGATCTTTGTTTGCTTTTTATTTGTGCATGCAGGGTAGGAGATCACTTAACAAGGAACTCTCTCCTTTCATTGACAACATTCATAGAGTCAAACACCGATCAAAGAAACTGGACAATCAATTTCAAGAGGAAGAAGTCCAACAACAGTTACAAGCAACAATGGGTGAAAACGTAGCTAGGCAAATGATGAACAAAGAGTTTACAAGACCGATCATTGGGACCGCCACATCATGCATTCAACTTACAGAGGCGGCTAGGAATTATGAATTGAAAAATATTCATTATTCCATGCTTCCCTCCTTTTACGGTATCCCTAATGAAGATCCTTTAAATTTTATGCGTGAACTATATGCTACTGTGCAAACTTTTCCATTGCAGGGACTTAGTGAAGATCAACTACGCATGAGGTGTTTTCCATACACTCTCAAGGATAGAGCTAAGTCTTGGCTAATGACGTTGGCACCTGGTTCTTTGGTCACATGGGACGATGTTTACAATAAATTTATGGGTAAGTTCTATTCCCATCAAAAGACATCTGATCTAAGAACGAAAATTGCTACTTTTTCGCAGATGGACGGAGAACCCTTCCACGAGGCTTGGGACAGATTCAAATTGCTGTTGATACAATGTCCACATCACCACTTCCCATTGCAGCTACAGAATCAGTTTTTCTACGACGGATTGACGCTACAATGTCAATTCACAGTTGACAACGCTGCAGGAGGAGCTATGGGTGAGAAAACAGCGGATGAAACTTATGAGTTATTCGAGATGTTGGGAGCCAACTTCCAACAAAAGAGCGCTAGAGGAAGACGAGCTGGAGTCCACGAATTAGGCTCCAACAATGAAATGGCCATGCAACTTGCTGAATTGACGAAACAAGTGCAACTTCTCACGACCTCCAATGTTAATCAGATGCCAAAACACGAGGTATGTGGAGTTTGTGGTTCATATGGACACGGAGCTAACATTTGTTCTTTTGCAGGTGATCCTTACACAGGTACTACTTAAGAGGCGAATTTAACGCAAGGGTACCAACCTAGACCTAGGAACGATCCTTATTCAAACACTTATAACCCTGGATGGAGGAATCACCCTAATTTTGGATGGAAACAAAACAATAGCCAACCATTTATCCAAAACCAAACACAAGGCCAAAACATAAACCGACAATTTCCACAAAATAAACCGACCATAGAGGAAACCCTAAATAATTTCATACAATCTTGTACTGGAAGGATGGACTCTGTGGAAGCTTCAGTGAAAAAAGTGGAAATGCAAGTGGGGCAGCTAGCGGAACTAATGCACAAGCAAGAGACGGGAAAGCTGCCCAGTCAACCCGAACAAGCCAAAGCTGTCACAATTCTTCGGAGTGGTAAGGTCGTTAATAAAATTTTACCTGAACTTTCTAATGATTTACCTTATAGTGCAGGTAACATGGAAGATGACAACAATGCTTCTAAGGAATTGGAGGAAAGAGGTGACAAGCATGAAGAGCCTTCAAAGGCAACAATTGGAGAGTCATCTAATCCACCTACACTACATAAGTCATCGGAGCCATACCGACCACCGATACCATTCCCACACTGTTTAAAGGACAGTAAGCAAGATAAGCAGTTTTCTGATTTGTTTAACATGTTATCTAAAGTTAATATAAATTTGCCATTGTTAGACGTAATTAGGAACGTACCTTCGTATGCTAAATTTTTCAAGGAACTAAACACTAAGAAACGAAAGTATGAGCTTAATGAGAGAGTGATTGTATCTGAAATTGCTAGTGCGGTGCTTCAACGTAACCTACCCCCTAAGTTAAAAGATCCAGGTAGTTTCATTCAATGCAAAAACCTATAGAGATCATCTAACAATTTGAAATGATATGAAAGGTGTTTAAAAGAGTAGAAGAATAATTATCTCTCAGAATAAAACGTTAAGGGCTCAATAATATTCTCACAAGGTAGTCTCCACTATTCAATTCCTAAACACAGGATTCAGGTTCATCTCAGTTTCAACATCAAAAGCATGAAACAAAGATTGCAAATTAAAACTAATCTTTATAACAAACCTTAAATATTAAAAATCAGATAAACAATGCATAAAGACTCGATTATTCATATTGACCAAAAGCATGAAAATGTTGTTACCAACCAAAAATGCAAAATGCACCCCCAAACCTAAACTAAACATTGTCCTCAAGGTTTTCAACTACACAATAGTTCAGAAAAGAATTTAGAAAGGGCAAACAGAAAAACTAAACTAAACTTAACTAATTTAAAAGAAAAGATAGATAGTACCTAAAACGGTGGGTTGCCTCCCACCAAGCGCCTAGTTTAACGTCTTAGCAAGACGATGCTTATAGCTAAGGTGTATGCAGTTCAATGCACTCCACATCGCCATGGTGAACGACTCCCTCCAAGTAAGGCTTTACACGATGTTCGTTCAATTTGAAAGTTGCTTGTGTGTTGGGATTGAGTAGCTCAATAGCTCCATGTGGAAACACCTCCACAACCTTGTATGGTCCACTCCATCTTGATCGAAGCTTTCCTGGAAAAAGTTTAAGATGAGAGTTAAATAAAAGTACTTTCATTCCAAGATAGAGAGACTTACCAACGAGCCCTTTGTCATGGTTACGCTTTGTGCGTTCTTTGTAAATCTTAGCATTCTCATAGGCTTCGTTCTGAATCTCTTCAAGCTCATCAAGTTGAAGTAAGCGTTTTTCACCCGCTTGTTGACAATCCATGTTCAGCTGCTTGATTGCCCAATAGACCTTGTGCTCAAGCTTAACGAGCAAATGGCATGCCTTGCCATAAATTAACCAATATGGGCTCATACCAATAGGTGTCTTGTATGCTATACGGTAAGCCCATAATGCGTCATTGAGCTTTGAAGCCCAATCCTTCCTTGAAGGTCGCACCGTACGTTCCAAAATACCCTTAATTTGTCGGTTACTCACTTCAACTTGTCCCGATGTCTGTGGGTGATATGGAGTGGCCACTTTATGTGTATGTTGTACTTTTTCAACAATCCATCAAAAAGTTTGTTGCAGAAATGGCTCCCTCCATCACTGATTATTGCCCTTGGTATGCCAAACCTGTTAAATATTGTTTCCTTCAAGAACTTCACAACACAGTTAGCATCATTAGATTTAGTGGGTATAGCTTCTACCCACTTGGACACATAATCAACTGCAACTAAGATATACTCAAAACCAGAAGAAGGGGGAAAAGGACCCATAAAGTCAATCCCCCATACATCAAACAATTCAACAACAAGATTGTATGTCAGAGGCATTTCATTACGTCTACCTAGGTTACCAGTCCTTTGACATCTATCACTGCGTATGCAAAAATTATAGGCATCTTTAAACAGAGTAGGCCAATAGAAACCAGATTGAAGTACCTTAATGGCGGTTTTCTTACCACCAAAATGTCCTCCACAATGAAGTTCATGACAGAAAGTTAAGATGCTTGCATGTTCCTCTTCCGGCACACACCTTCGGATGACTTGGTTTTGACAAATTTTGAATAGGTATGGGTCATCCCAAAAGTATTGCCTGCATACATGAAAAAACCTTTTCCTTTCCTGAAAAGAAATGTTAGGCCTCAACAAACTGCTAGCAAGGTAATTTACAATATCAGCATACCAAGGGTTTGGACCCACAGAAAATAACTGCTCATCAGGAAAAGTCTCAACAATAGCAATATCTTTGTTACTCTCAGTAATGTCAAAGTCAGAAATCAACCTAGATAAATGATCAGCTACCACATTTTTCGTTCCCTTTTTATCTCTAATCTCTAAGTCGAATTCTTGTAACAACAAAACCCACCGAATTAGTCTAGACTTAGCATTCGGTTTACTTAACAAATATCGCAAAGCTGCATGGTCCGAATGCACAATTACTTTAGATCCTACCAAATAAGACCTAAATTTATCAAGAGAAAACACAATAGTCAGAAATTCTTTTTCGGTGGTCGAGTAGTTAAGTTGGGCGTCATTAAGAGTTTTACTAGCATAGTAAATTACATGCAAACGCTTATCTACTCGTTGTCCTAAAACAGCCCCTATGGCAAAATCAGACGCATCACACATAATTTCAAAGGGGAGTGACCAATCAGGTGCCATAATAATGGGCGCAGAAGTTAGTTTTTCTTTCAAAACATTAAAGGCATTCAAGCAATCATTATCAAAGATAAAAGAAACATCCTTAGCTAACAGATTGCATAGGGGACGACTTATCTTAGAAAAATCCTTAATAAATCTCCTATAAAAACCCGCATGGCCAAGAAAACTCCTAATTTCCTTAACATTTATGGGAGGTGGAAGTTTAGCTATTAGATCAATTTTTGCTCTATCCACCTCAATGCCTCTATTTGAAATAACATGCTCTAATACAATACCATGTTTAACCATAAAATGACTCTTTTTCCAACTAAGGGTCAAGTTACTATCAATACAACACTCAAGCACACGAGTCAGATTATTCAGGCAATCATCAAATGAATTTTCAAAAACTGAAAAATCATCCATAAATACCTCTATACATTTCTCCATCATATCCGAGAATATTGAAATCATGCATCGTTGGAATGTGGTGGGGGCATTGCAAAGACCGAATGGCATCCTCCTGAAGGCAAATGTCCTGAATGGGCATGTGAATGTGGTCTTTTCCTGATCTTCCGGAGCAATGGACACTTGGTAATAACCTGAAAGTCCATCAAGAAAATAGTAAAAATCATGCCCTGCTAAACGTTCAAGCATTTGATCAATAAAAGGAAGAGGAAAATGATCTTTCTTTGTGTACAAATTTAATTTACGAAAATCGATGCACATTTTCCATCCCCTGATCAATCTTGTGGGCACTAACTCATTTTTATCGTTCTTTATCACAGTGATCCCAGATTTCTTCGGTACCACATGTACCGGGTTAACCCATTTGCTATCCGCAATAGGATAGATAACCCCAACTTCCAAGAGTTTTAAAATTTCCGTTTTCACTACCTCTTGCATAATAGGGTTAAGTCTCCTTTGGGCTTCTCTCACAGGTTTGGTATTATCCTCAAGATTTATCTTATGCATACACATGGTGGGACTTATACCTCTAATATCATCAATGCTCCATCCTATTTATTTTTTATATTTCTTAAGTATGTTCACTAGTGCTTGTTCTTGGGTTCGGGTCAAGGTAGATGAAATTATGACTGGATAGGTATCCCCCTCACCCAAAAACACATACTTAAGATGTTTTGGCAATTCTTTCAACTCAAGATTAGGTGGAGTATTGTCTTCCCTAGATGGAATTTTGGGTAACTCTAAGGGCATACTTGGTTCTACTAATGGTTCAGCATTATCTAACAACTCTATGTATCCCTCAGTTTCATCATCCAATTCCTTCTCTATCCTATCAACTGTTAAAGCATATTCAAGTCCGTCTTTTAACTTCATCTTGCAAAAAGGCATAAAAAACAAGAGTATCAATATGGTCAATAGAGGAACATTCATCAATTGAGGATATAGAAGGTAAAGGGGAGGAATCAAATACTCTAAAATTGACAGTTTCTCTCAAAACTGTCATAGTTAGACTTCCACTATGGACATCTATAATTGTCTTAGTAGTGGTCATAAATGGTCTACCAAGAAGAATAGTGTGTTCTTTGTCCATAGATGGATTCTCCTGCATATTCAACACAACAAAATCTACAGGTATAATCAATTTATCAACCTGTACAAGCAAGTCCTCTACCATTCCCTTAGGATATTTTACAGATCTATCAGCTAATTGTAGGGACATGGTAGTATGTTTCAATTCCCCTAGACCTAGTTGCAAATAAATCGAATATGGCATTAAGTTTATGCTTGCACCTAAATCTAGCATGGCTCGTACCACTTTCTTATTCCCCAAAGTAATGTTAATGTTAAAACTCCCAGGATCCTTAAGTTTAGGTGGTAAACGTTGTTGAAGAATTGAACTAGAAATTTCATAAACAACTATCCTCTCATTTAAACCATACTTTCTCTTCCTAGTATTTAGATCTTTGAAAAACTTTGCATAGGAAGGCACATTTCTAATAACATCCAATAAGGGCAGATTTATTTGGACTTTAGAAAGCATGTTAAAAAGATCAGAAAATTGCTTATCCTGTTTATCGTCCTTGAGACGGTGTGGAAACGGTACCGGTGGTCGATAAGGCTCGGATGATTTGTGCAATTAGGGAGCAGTAGATGACTCTCCATTTGATTCCTTTGAAGGTTCATCTTCCCTAGCCTTGGGTGCATTACTCTCTTCAGGTGTTGCACTACCTTCTTCCATGTTTCCTGCATTAAAAGGTAGATCATCAGATATTTCAGGTAAATTTTTAGTTACGATCTTACCACTGTGAAGGACAGTGACTGCCTTTGCTTGCTTGGGTTGGATCGATAATTTTCCATTTTCTTGACGTTGGAGGTGCTCCGCCAATTGACCTACTTGGCCTTCAACCCTTTTCATCGAAGCCTCCAACGAGTCTAATCTCTGAGTACTCTTCATTTGATTTTCCCGACTAACTTGAATGAATGCGTTCAAGTTGTTCTCCAAGCTTGGTTTGTTGGGAAGAGTAAGCTGTGGATTGTTGTTTGAATGGTTGTTGTTGTTGGGATGATGTGGGAAGTTATTTTGAGCATAGCCTTGATTGTTATTTCCCTTCCAAGAGAAGTTGGGATGATTTCTTCAACCGAGATTATATGTGTTCGAATAAGGATCATTCCTTGGCCTCAGTTGGTATCCCTCCATAACATTAGCTTGCTCGTAACTTGTACCTACATTTTGATCACAAACAAAAGGACAAATATTAGCACTGTGTCCGTAAGTACTACAAATACCGCATACCTCTTGAGTCGGTGTGTTCTTGGAGGTGAGGAGCGCAATCTGTTTTGTAAACTCTGCAATTTGCATTGCCATCTTATTTCCCAGAGTTACCTCGTTGACTCCCATCCTCCGTCCTCTAGAGCTCTTTTGTTGGGAATTAGCACCCAACATCTCATATAGGTCATACGTCTCATTAGCAGTCTTTTCTCCCATGGCTCCTCCCGCGGCATTATCCACAGTAAATTGGCACTGTTGTGTCAACCCGTCGTAGAAAAATTGATTCTAGAGTTGCAAAGGAAATGATGGTGTGAGCACTATATCAGAAGCAATTTGAAGCGATCCCACGCCTCATGAAATTATGTGTGATGCGTCTGATTTTGCCATAGGGGCTGTTTTAGGACAACGAGTAGATAAGCAGCGCCAAAAACTTGATGCACAAAAACTTGATAACCAAATTTTGTATTTGTAAAAGCTCGCAAGTGCACAAGTCACTTGTAGTAAGCGACAAGTATACTCCCAAGATCGTCTCTCAAAGGAATTGCGGTGGTTTTTAAAAGAGTTAAACGTAATCTAAAACGTGACGATAAAATAAATCCTAAACACTCTAATAAAAATTGGTTTGGAAAAAGGTTGCTAAAAGTGTGATTACTTAAAATAAATAAATCAACGAATAAAGAACGATATCGAAACTATATGATGAACTAGTGTGGGAAGTTAGTTAGTGAACTAAGTATGGATAAATTGGTTTACGTGGTCTCCTCAATCAAGCATATTAAGTGAATTTATTGATTCTTTTCACTAATCCTAGAAAATCCCAAATCAATGGTGATTTTTCCTTAATTAACTAATTAGCTTCTTTGATCCGGACCGTTAATTAGTTAATTAGCATTAATCTTAGAAAAGGTAATTTAATCACCTAAATTAAGACAAGTCAATGCACTCAATTTAAGTTCATGCTCAAGAATGCCCAATTAAACTTAGATGGCGTTTCTAAAGTTCAATCCTAAAATAGTCTCAAACATTCATAACTAAATTGGCCAAAAATAAGTGATGAATATAGATGTCAACAAACAATGAGCATGAAACAAATCACTCAAGTAATAATCAAACCACATAAATAATATCCATTCAAAGTCACATCCCAAAATTCTCACACACAAGGGTTTAGCTACACATAATCAAACTCAAATCCAGATTCTTCATTATAAATGACATTAAAAGAATTCTAATGAGAAAGAGAAGGATTACAAATAAGAATTCACCAATTTTCACTCTTGCAACAAGATCCTTGATGTTGGATGATAACCTATTTCAAGTCTCTTGATGAAGCTCCAATTGAATAGCCTTTGATGAAGTAACTTCTCTCTCAAAATTGTATGAAAAACCTGAATTCGGCACTGTTCACGCACTGTTCACCTGTGTGTCTCGTGTGTTTTTGTTGGAGGCTGAATATTCCCTGTTGTGTTGCATTAGGTCTCTTTTTTTTGTAAGGGTTTCCAAGAAGAATGTGCATGTGTGGCTGAGGGAGAATTTGCAATCCGCCCGCGCGGGCCGTGGCACGCACTTTTCCATGTCGCGGCGCGATGTTTTTCAGAATTGCGAACCAAAGCAAAAACCTCACCGCCGCGGTGCACAATAACCATGCCACAGCGTGCACTGTTTTCATGAAATTCTAGGATGCAACCCGAGAGCCCCTCGCTGCGGCATATGATTTCTTCGTCGCGGTGCGCAATGTTTTCATGAAATTCGAATCAAAACAGAAACCTCCCCGCTGCGGCACACTTTTTCTATGCCTCGGCACGAGTCTTTGTAATGCTATGTAAATGCCTTTACATAATTTGCTGATTATCGATGTAAGGCTTACGTTCCTAAGCTTTTGTTTGTCCCCTCTTACACGATCAATGGCACCCAATGTAAGGCTTACATTTTTAAACAGTTTTGCTTCATTTTTTGCTCTCTTTTTTCACATTTCTTCCCAAACCTACTTTGACCTACAAAACAATAGAATACCCTCCAAAACAAGATTATATCAAGATTAAATACAAAATAAATACTTAAAAATGTAACAAATAGTAGGTCAAAATAGTGTTCATCATATATATATATATATATATATATATATATATATCATGATGGGTAGGTTTTTTTAATCCATTTGGGCTTTGACAATTGTAGGCACATTAGTAAACTTAATATGAAAAGGATTTTGGGACATTACGCAACAATTTCCATCTTGAACCAAAATGCGTGTCAATGTCTTCAAATGTTGAGCCTCTAATATCATCACCTTAAGGTATCTCTCAATAGGCACCAAAACATCATTCTATTTATGGGTAGAAATGCTCCACCCTCTTCAAGGTTATCAATAAAAACTAATATAGATCAAGTCCAAGTAATGCTGATGCGAACCCCGCAACATGATTCCTACGACCCAACTAGCTACGAGGCTAGAGAACCACAAGAGGACGGTTCAAGACCCAACAACAAATTAGCATGCGAATTCTAAGCACAACAACAGATTTTTGGTTGCGAGAAGCTCACCTCAACACATGGATATTACGCACCACGCACGGAGAAGAGGGTGAACGCTACAAAGGGATGCAAGTCCTTTGATAAGTTCTTGGTTTGTAATTAAGCAATGAGCTCTTGGGCTCTCAATTTGTTTTCAAATAAATTTCTCATTAAAATGATCAAATATTGTATTTGGGTTGCTACCCTTGTCCTTGTATAGTGTACAAACAAAACCTAAAAGAAAAGAAAAGATCTTAGCCATTGGATTTGATCCAATGGTCAATATTACAAAAATTACAATCTGTGCCGCGGCGGGGATTTATCTATGCCGTGGCGAGGAGGCTCGGGAAGACAATTAAAAGTAGGCGGGCCGCGGCGGAGTAAATTCCATGCCGCGGCGAGGAACCTTGGCATCCAACCCAAGAGGCTTGTGCCGCGGCGCCCCAAAGCCATGCCGCGGTGCGCACGTCCTTCCAACTCTGCGCGCACACCTGCCCACACTTGCGCGCACCTCTGTCCAGTCTGCGCTCGCGTATGCCCAACCGGAGAAGTATGATATCGAAGTCGAACTAAGAAGTGAGAGAATATGAGTGATATCACTACCATTAGGATTTTTGAGATTCTCAGCAGCGTTGCTGATGTTACCGATGAATAGGTTTTCACGGACAGGGTATGGCATGATATCACTATTTCCATTGTAAAGTGCCTCAAGCAAATTGAGCCCTATATGAAGTGCTCTTCTCAGAAATTAGGAAGAAGCATAAAGGTGAGAGTTTGATTTCGTACCTGAATCGTTCAATGTAATGATTTGAAAATGCCGCAATCTTTTTACGCGAATTGATTCTGAAGTTTGGGATTCCCACTGGACACGAACGGCTCGAGACAGAGGAACAGAGGAAACGCGTAATGCGTAATGTAATCCCCTTTCGTTCTCCCGAGTAACGTAATCACAATTTACATTTCTTACATTACATTACATTACATTACATCTCTTTAAGTAAACCAAACATTGTAATAAACTGAATCAATTACATTCCCTATCTTATTACAACCAACCAAACACAACCTTAACCTCGATTAAGACTCCAAACGACAAATGAATAGTCTTAAATAAAAAAGAGAAACAGTTTTCGAAAAAAGGAAAACCAATCAGAAGATATTGTTTCTAGCAAAGTTCTGAAACCCTAATTTGAAATTAGGGATAAACTAGAACTTGCGTATGAAGGAAACGATCTAGTACGAAAAAGAAAAGATGAAAATGAGACTAAAGGAAGACAAACAATAAGAAAGGGAAATTCTCGAGAAATCTCGAATTTTACTTCGAGACATCCCTTTAAATAATTAAATATTTTAAATATAATAAAATGATAAATTTAACCCTTTACTTAAAATTAAAAAATACATCCACTTCCCACCCCCACGTCCCACATCCCACTCTCTTAAAAATTTCATACATCCCACCTCTTCTCCCTCACTCACCTCTACCCCTCTTTCCATATTTATCATCAACCATAACCCAAAATATTAAAAATAGAGGATATATATATGTAATATACAAAAGAGTTGAAATTTTTTGAAAAAAATAGAGATAAAAAGCAATTAAAATTTGTATGTAAATTATTTTTTTCTGCAAATCGTGCAGTGGTTCGGTAGGGGCTACCAAACCTATCATATGGGTTCGGTAGCCCCTACCGAACATATCATATAGGTTTGGTAACCCCTACCGAACCTACATGATATGTTCGATAGGGGTTATCGAACAAAACAATTAGGTTGGACACCTCCCTACCGAACCACTATACATTTGAGTGGAAAATATAAGAGTAATTTTTAGGGATATTTTTGGTATTTTAAGTATTAATAATTTTTTTATAAAATTTTTGTATTTACTGGGATGTACCACAGCAAATTTTGGGATTTTTCCAAAATTTCCAATAAGAAATCTATCACCAAAAAGAAGGAAATTAGAAATTTTTAGAAGAAAAGAACCCTATCGTAAAATCGCACTTCCAAAAGAAAGAAGTCTCATGACGATATCGAAAAGGTAACACTCAGATATACTGTTAGAGATGTGAGGGTGAAAGAGAAAGGTGTTTAGCCCAAAAAAAAAAAAGTGTTTAGCTAAAATAAAATATGTTAAAAAAAAATGTTTTATCAAAAAAAAAAAAAAAAAAAAAAAGGAAAAACAATAAAATTAGCACCCCTTTAAACTTGTAATAACAAAACTAGCACCCATTCTATTTAAACTTATATTTTCACAATTAAAAAAAATAAATAATATGTAATTTTTTTTTAAACACTCATTCAATTAGAATTGAACGACGACAATTTAGATCCGTTCAATACCAATATTATTGGAGGTGCTAGTTTTTTTACCATAAATTTTAGGGGTGTTATTTTTTATAAATTCCCAAAAAAAAAAATGTTTATCCAAAAAAAATATTAAGTCAAAAATTGTAAAATGAGCTAGTTAGTTACTAATTTAAAGCTCAAAAGTTATGCTTTTTTTAGTTAATAAGCTCAATGAGTTAACTTTTAATGAACTGAGTTGGACTAAACAGCTCATTTGATATTATTAACTATGGTTATAATTCGAATAAATGTTATATGCAGAGACGGAAGAGTCATGATTTAATTCTTATGAATCAAGTTAAAGATCAAAGTTTTAAAATAAATAAAAGAAAATTTCTGTAGTGCCACTCTAAGTATAACAAACAAGTGTTTTAGTTTTTATATAAAGATAACTCAATTATTACATTAGGTCTTAATGAAAAACAAGAAGTTAGCAATCCGACCGTATTATCCTATACGTTTAACTGGGTGATCACTATTATCTAATGTATTCGTGTAGGTTGCAAACCTAATTGTCTTCTTTTCAATTAATTTGTTATTTTATTTGCAATTAATTTTTGTTAAATAAAAAATTGACTTTGGTTCCTACCGTATGTTTTTTTTTTTTTTGGTTTCATAACTCTTATACAATTTAATCTGCATTATTTCAATATTTGACAATTAAGTGTTGGAAAATGTGTATGTTAACTCATGGTTAAATGCTATTTTGAAATGTTATTTTAAGTAAGACTCACTTCGTATTAGTGTATGGTTGGGAATGTTTTGGGTTCCTCTTTGTGAGAGCTTTGAAATAGTATATTTAGATGTTTAAAATGATATTAGAATGAATGAGAAATTGTATCTCAAAATTCATTCATTGAGAAAAAAAGTGTAGTATTTTTGGTTTATCTCACATGAAAAAACTAACACTACATGAAATGCTTTATATAACATTTTCTTGTGTAGCAAGGAAGCTTTCTCTATGTGAGTGGGTGCAAATCTTTGGATGTGTTCCATGAAATTTGGATCTACTAATTTTGACGGGCCTTATGCGATCTAGTTTTTGCTACACCTGAATTTTTATAATTTAATTAATGACAAATTATGTCATTTTAAAGTTTTTAATATTAAAATATTAATTTAAAAATAATATTTTAATTAAAAAATTATTA
Source organism: Elaeagnus macrophylla (assembly GCA_029378325.1). NCBI lineage: Eukaryota > Viridiplantae > Streptophyta > Magnoliopsida > Rosales > Elaeagnaceae > Elaeagnus > Elaeagnus macrophylla. The sequence goes on from JARDWI010000237.1 coordinate 42,983, forward strand.
AAATTATGTGTTTTATTTTTAATTGGCTCATTTTTTTAAAACTAAGGATTAAATGACATTACTTATAATTTAAAAGATTAAATAACATAACTAACATAGGGGACCAATTATATTATTTTTATGGTTAATTATTCGTTACTGTGTAATATTTCGCTTCAAACAGTTGTAGTGGTGTTTTGTAATACTTTTTTTTTTCTTCTCAATAGTACTTTTCCTTCTAACTTTTCCGCTAGTTTCATATTGCAGTTCTATTTATTTAGTTATTTTAAACTTTTATTTGGTGTTTTTATTTTCAGTTACCTCTTTTTCGATGGTCTCTCTATTTGGTTTAATTGTTGTGATACTCATCTTATTGCTAATATTGATTTGCAGATTTACTTAAACTGCTTTTCATTTATATTACTTCTTGTTTACCTCTTTCTGCTTTATTTTTACGAGAGGTTTATGGAACCGCTAATATCCTACTTCTGTAAATCAAGTGTTCTATTTAATATTTTATTTCTTGCTTTGAATTTTCAAAAGTTTATTAGCTTTACACTTTCAAACTTACGGAAAGGTTGCTTTCGTTTAAATGGTACATATATGTTATCAGGGACAAATCTAGAAATATTTTTCTAGGAAGATTGATATATATTAAAATATTTTTCTAATTTTTTTTATTTATAATATCAAGATTTATAGCTAACATTGAAAAAATAATATAAACTTAAAAAGTAAACAAAAAAAAATATTTAAGTTGCCCTACAATGCTTTATAGCATAAAATTCATCAATTATCAAATCAGATTCAATTTCTTCTACAAACTCTCTTTCAATATAAACAATCGCACAATTTGAAGAAATTCTTCCTACATTTTATTTCGAAGTGATGTTTTAATGAGTTTCATAGCTGAAAATGCACGTTCCGTAGTTGCTGTAGAGACTAGAAGGGTCAACACCAAACGAATTAATCTATAAATTAGATAGTATATCTGTGACTTTCCTGTTCTAACTAGCTTTTCACACAACTTAGATAGAGAATGTTTGTTTCAAAAATCTAAGTGTTGCACAACAACCATCTCATAGAATTTCAACTGACGTTTTAAATCTTCAAGCACTTTTTTGTATAAAATCTTGATGATAGAAATCTTTAGCAAGAATATAGATATCATCAGCATTAAAGGATTTAAAGTTTTTTGCTGGATTTAGAGCTGAACTAAGAATAAGAAGTTTCATTGCTTCATCTAAAAATCTGCTGCCTATTTTCATTAGCTGAAAATCAATTACTGCATTAAATATGTCAACACGATAATAATGATCAAACGCAATGTGATTATCTTGTTGACATGAATGTCTTGTACCTTCCATATACTGAGCATTCATATTCGAGGTGACAATACTATATTTTTCACAAAATGGCAAAACACATTGTAAAAAATCATCCCAACCCTCTTGCCTTAGATTCTCAAGAAGACCTTTTGAATAAAACACTAATTCAAGTGCGTTTGGAATATTTTGAGCTTCATACTGTAATGATTGACATAAAATATCAGTGATTCCTAGGTTTTATCCATCAAAATCAAAATAAATACAAATTCAAAGCTTTTCATTGCTTTTAGACAACCTTTTGATTCTCCTCTTATATTACTATTAGGCCCATTTTGAATCATATTCTCAAAAACAATACAAGTTGCACCAAACATATCTATCAACCTATTAACTGAAGTAAAATGTGAGCTTCGTCTTGTTACTCCAGGTCGCTGTAAAGTGCGAATTTGATTAGCTCCTGTACCAGTCTCAAGTTCTCTTGAAGCTAACATATTTGCTATTTTAGATTATCGAGAAGATTTTAATTCAGAGCAATGCTTAGTTGAAGAACTAACAAGATTTATTATTGAGTTCAACTTTGAAAAAAATAACCATACATCATAGACATCTTTGAATGCTGCAACCAAAACTAACTACAATCTATAAGCAAAATAATGAATATAATATGCAGATGGACAATCCATTTTGCTTGCAATCCATTCCATGCTTCACACATATTGCTTGCACCATCATATCCTTGATCTCTTAAGTTCTCTATTTGAAGATCATATTTAGTAAGAACTTTGCATATCTCGATTTTAAGATTTTTATTTGTTGTGTCTTCAACTTGAACAATATAAAAAAAAAAAGCTCTCTAATAAACCCACAAGAATCAACAAATCTTAAAATAATTGTCATTTGTTCCTTGTTAGATTCATCAGTTGCCTCATCTACAAGAATACAAAATTTAGCTTCTCCAACCTCCTTACGTATTCTTTATCTCACAATATTAGCAAGAAATATTTAATATTTCCTTCTGAATTTTTGGAGAAATATATTTAGTATTTTCAGGAGCATTATCTAAGACAACTTTCGTAACATTTTCATTCATTAATCCCATCAATTTTATTATCTCAATGAAATTACCACCACGACTACAAATTTGCCTTTGTAGGACGGTCACTGGCCATCCTATAAAGCTCCGTCCTAAAAGAATAAAAAAATAGGACGTTCACGAAGCGCCTTAAAAAAAATTCTTATAGGACGGCCACTAGTCGTCCTATAAAATTCTTTTAAGACGGCTAGGACGGCCACTGATCGTCTTATAAAATTCTTTTAGGACGGCCATAAAAAAATATTATAGGACGGTTAGTTCTTTTAGGACGGTCAATAGCCGTCCCATAAGTTTTTTTTTTTTAATTTTTGTTTGTTTGTTTTGTTTGTCCAGACTGAAATTTATATATAACCTGTACAAATTATAGTCATTTTAGGAACACAATTCAGATTCAAAATACAATATTTTATTCCAAAAACATCCATAATTTACATTACAAATATATGGTTCAAAGCAACTGATGTGATAAATTGTGTACTCGCAAGTGTACGAATCACTCGTAGGAAAGTGATAAGCAACTTCCAAGGTCGGTCTCTCAAAGAATTGCAGTGGTTCTAAATAACTAACTTTTTAATCTAAATAGAGTTCTAATGAGAATAAAACACTAATTAAATAGAGTTCTAGTGAAACTAAAACTCTAAGTAACTAGAATCTTAAAGCTAGTAAAACTGTAAAAAGGGGTGTTTGTTTTGTAACGAGAACAATCATACAACAATCAAACGAAAATGTATGGTGAAATAACATGAACGTCCTATATAAACAAAATTATCGGCTTTCCTTTTAATTACGAGACTGCCTTCGGTCGGGGTAAATCTGTTTGTTGATTAACTAATTAACTGCCTACGGTTGGGGTAAATCAAATAGTAATCAAATTACGCGCAAGGAAAAACATACCAATCAAATTAATGCTATGACTAGGTCACTAAATTGAAGCTTTGATTAAGTGTTTCGGAATACAGTTAAGATGACGTTCCTATAACTAAATTCTAAGATCTTTCAACCTAATTACGAATCTCAAATTGGCCCAAGATAATTCATAATTAAATATCTAAACATGCTCTTAATCAAAAAGTAATTCGTTTATATTAAATCCATAAAATATACACCATACACAATTCTAGCAAATATGGCAATACAAACTAAACATCCATAATAAAATTAGCCATTCATGTTCATATTAATATTCATAGACAAATAAAATATGATCATACACTCAAAGAAGGAAGAAGAAAATATAATTCTATAACAACAAGGAAAACCTAGATCTAAATACCGCTAAATGGATGGGATGGCGTTCTTCTCCAAAAGCTTTATCTTCGATCGTCAAAGGCTTCCTTGGATTCTTAGAATGGTCTCTCTTGCTTCGTTGAGTGTGGTAAAGCTCCCGAAAACTGAGTGAATTGCTTGTTTGGTCGCAAAAATATTGTGTGTAAGAGTTGTATTGGAGTTGTTTGTAAGGGGGACTCTAAGGGGGTATTTATAGATGTAAGGGATTCCACAAATCCTGATTACAATAGGAATAGGCGTGCCGCGGCATGCATTTTTCCCGCCGCGGCGCAACACAAAATATGGAAATAATGTCAAAACCCGAGAGCTCCCCGCTGCGGCATGACTTTTTCACTCCGCGGCGCGTGTTGCCTTCCTTTTCTTCATGTTTACCCCCTTACATATGTGATGGCTCGTTATATAAGGCTTACATATTTGTCTCGTTTTGCCCGTAACTCGTGATCCGAGCGCCGTAAGTGTTCCGTCTTTGCGTGCTTTTATTATTTGACTCATTTGACACTAAAAACACCTAAAATGCACTAAAACATACCCGTGACTCCGAATGGATAGATTTATGAAATTAATCGAATAAACAATCATAACAAATATATATATTAGACAATTAAGCACAATTAATCACGAAATATTAGTACTTTTTTAGCACTCATCAGCTACCTAGCTTTAATTTACACAGATTATCATAATGTACAATTAAATTACAGGAACATACATATATATGAAACATACAATCTAAGGTTCAAAACCTAGCTAGCTTTAATTTACATAGATTATCATAGTGTACAGTTAAATTACAGTAACATACATATATATGAAACATACAATCTAAGGATTAAAACAAGCTACATACAAATTAGCTAATTGTTTGAAAGATAATTGTAGCCATGGCTTACTTACTACTTCCTTCACAGCTTGGTCAATTAGTTCATCTACCTGCATGTACATAACAAACAATGAAACAATAGCAACAAGGGAATTAGTACCTTTTTAATATTTTAAATTGACCATATTTTTAAGCGATTTTATTTGACTACTTATGTTTTCAAAATAGTTACGAATTGGTCCTTTTTACCAAAAATAAGTAAACTAAAATTTGATAATATGGGTATTAAACTAAAATAATTTGATAACATAAGTATTAATCTATAACGTCAATTTATGGTACTTTTATTAAAAATGTTAAATTATGAAACTAGCCTTTTGGATACAGTATTTAGAATTCCATTAAGAAAGTATTAATAGGTATATAAATATAGTTTTGTAATTAAGAATGGATATCCCCTATTTAACAGATCTTAATTTATTGGTATTGAAGTTTTTAAAGTATAATGCAAACATGGAGATGACTAGCTACATTATGTCTTGTTAATCCTTCAACTTTCATCAGCTCAAGTATCCGTGAAGGAATAGCTTGATCAACCCCTAGTTGTTCCACAGCCTGTACAAATTTCTTGTACAGTTTAGAAGTCCAATCCACATGAAACCAAAGATAACATACAAAGGTTACTCTTAGAACAAACCAATTAATTGATAACTAGCTAATATTTGACCAACTAGAGAAATCTAGTAAATCTTGTGCCACCGAATAAATCAGATTTTTCCTATGAGCAAATAATGATAGAAAAGTTAAGCCCTTAATTTTTCAGCTCTTTTAAACTAATCCCCTAAAATTGAACCAATCAATTATCGTATGACAACATAATTTTGGGATAACATAATATGCGGCAGAATGCCATTGTTGATAGACACATGGACATGAATTTCATACTAAATTACCTTCAGCTTCTTATGATTAGATTTAGACCTGCAAGAACTATTCAGAACAGATATTTTACTTGGATTTTCAGCAGTACCACTAGCAGCATTGTTGAGACTATCACCATTATGAGGGTTAGAAGAAGTATTACTCTCAATCCTGGAACCATCAGCAGAGTCCTCTTCCTCTTTCACTTCAGACACTCTGGCCATTTGAGGTTTTTCAACTAAAGGAGTACTTTCAGCAACTGAGTTGCCACATGTACATGTAGTTTCGACAGATTTACATTCACCAATTACCTCCCTGCCCTCTTTTTCCATCAAGCAGTTAGTTTGATCTTGACAATCTTTATCATCAAATAGTCGTGCTCCATGGTTTAGTTGTGGGGTTGATGGAGCAGGATATTTGTCGCATCCTGCAGAATGCTCCTGGTCATTTTCTTGATCCTTGCTTTCATTTGAGATTGTACTATTGACTCCATTCTCCACTTCAAGCGGTATTGTAGAGACTGAGGATTCTTTCACAGGTTTGAGTGGCTCAAAGAGGACACTCCCTCCATTATTGAATGCCTGTTAGAATTTGGAGTATTAAGAATATTATAAACACTACATTTATACTTTTGAATCATGCTCTAGTAGAATAAAATAATTATTTAGTGTTATTAGAGTTTAGAGACCTTGTGAACTACATGCTGCCAAATATTCCTAAGCTTGTCCTCAAAGATTGGTTTATGCAAGAATTCAAAGAAAAGCATGAAGCTACTATAGCATTAGAGAATGCAAGCTAGGCTTGAAAAGCTATTGAGAAGGTATTTGAAGCTTCAGAGTCCACAAAAACCATGCTCTAAGATGAGATGACTAAAAAGAATTCTAAGTTGGAAAAGGGCTAAAGTAGAGATCCAGAGATTGACTACCTAAATGAAAGTTGCAGGCGAGCGGGTTAAAGAAGAGTATTTGGACTTTGAGGATTCATTGGATGACATAGGGATCACATGGGCTCATGGACTTGAACCAAAACCACCTCATAAACATACATCTGTGATTACATTTGGAAGTCTCAGGCATGGTTTTCTATGCTCTAAAGAAATTCTGTAACACTTCATGTTAATTTAAAGAAATTTCATGCGCAACTTGTTGAACCTCTTATTGACCAAATTGATGTGTCTAATGCAAGTTTATTAAATATTGTGACAAGTTTGGCTAAAAAACATTTTACGAATGAGATGGTTTGTTGCCTACCTAATGTATGTTAGTGCCTCCTTTACTTTTATTGGACATATTGCAGATTGAATTTTTTCAAGTCCTCGCGTGCTCCTATTTGTCATGCTCCTCCCACGACACTCTCCAAAGTTTCTAAGATTTTTCCACCATGAGTCAAGTTTTTCTTAGAGGGGGAGAAATGATGGGGAATAGGAAATAGAAAATATACATAATTATTAGGATTGTCTAGGATGTGTTTAGTTATATTTTTGAGAGAGTCCAAAATCTGGTGGACAACCATGGCAAGGTGATACTAACACTTTTAAGACTCATGCCTCTCATACAGGAAGCAAAAAAATAAACATAGGTAATTTTAACATGCAAACAAAAGACAAGAAAGAAACAACCAGATTAAATTAACACGATAGAGTAAACAACATGAATAAAATAAACGCTTTTCAATCACTTAGAAATTCTCATATGTTCACATTTATTGAAAACCTTTGAGTTACCAGTGGGCTCGTTGTGACCTCATTGGAGATCTGGCAAGTAGGGGTGGTAAATTGTGTCATTTAGTCGTATTTGTGTTATGTTATTGTGTAGTATTTGGATTTAATCATGTCATGTTAATTGACGCATGAAGAAATTTACCTTAATTTTTTATGCGAACCGAAGGACACAATTCCTATGACTCACAAACAACGAAGATTTGAGAACCACAAGAAATTCGGTCTAAGACCCGACACTATATTAGCATACAAATTTCTAAGAAAAATTTAGATTTTTTGGATTGCAAGACTTACCTTAACGCATGAATATTACGCACAATGAATCAAGACGAGAGAAACGCTACAAAGGTTTGCAAATTCCTTTGATAAGGTTGGTTGAAAGCACTTTAAGCATTCAAGCTCTCAAATTTGAATTTGGATTCAAAATGTATATTATGATCAATGATTGTTTCTCAGCTGTTACAAGGTCCTATTTATAGCATACAAATAAAATCTTAAGTAGAAAAGATCCTAGCCATTGAATTGTGATCCAATGGTACAAAAATTACATTTTTAAATTGTGCTGTGAGAAGAACAATTATGTGTTGCGGCGGAGGTAACTCGAATTACAAATAAAAGTATGCTGGCCGTGACAGATGAAAATCCATGCTGCTGCAGGGAACTTTAAATTTCAACCTGAGAGGCTTATTAGACATGTCGCGGCGTGCACATTTGGTGTCATCGCGCGTAAGTCTGATGTGTCAGTGCATAGGCTGGGTGTGTCAACGCGCGCACATCTGAAAGTCTCCCTAGTCATGTCGCGGCGCATAGAAACACATGTCACGGAGTGCTTGGCGAAGCCCCTTCATCCAAAAAAGAAAGTCTTGGGCTGTAGCACATAAAAACTCATGCCACAGAGTAGCTCGAAATTCTGGAATCTGCCATTTGAGCTTGTCACCTCCATGCCTCACGTGCTTGCATACATGCTCGTGATGTGGCATGCCTCTTTGCTCATGCTCTTTTTGCGGCTCAATTTGGGTTGTATTAATTTTTTTCATGTTATCTATATAAAATAGTAAGAAATAATAAGACATTTAAGAACATGAAAAATTATTAATCAACTATGATTAAAAAATTTATTCATGTTTAGTCATGTTCGTGTTGTCTTATCATTTTGTATCCCAAATTGACATCCCTAGGAAACAAGCCATCAACAAACTTTCAATGAACACATCGACGAAGATAATAACGGTCACTGCTAGAGTAAATGCCGCTAACCCAAATACAAAGCGGTTGAACAATTATTGTATTAACTAAATAATGTTTCAGAAAAATCTGGTTGGGAACCTTCAAGGAAAAAAGCATCCTACATTCTTGAATATTTCATAAAAAGGAAAAAAAAAAGGATCCTACCATGTTGTGAGTTTGACCCAAACGAGTGTGCCTCCACAACCGCAAACCTAGATGCACGTCTCGACTCTTGACTTGTCTTAAAAAAATAGACCACAAATTATCAGGTGCATGTATTTAAGGTGATTTAATTCTTGAATATTTCATATTAGTTGGAAACTATAGAAACAACTATAATTTGAATAAATGGCATACGCGAAGATTGATCGAGTCATGATTTAATTCCTATAAATAAATAAAAAAGAACAAAGTTTAAAAATAAATAAAAGGAAATTTCTATAGTAACACTCCAAGGAAATTTCTATCTTAAGCGTAATTAGTTCGCTAAAGCTAAAGTTTTCAATATAGTGTGGTTTGTAGATTACGTAATAAATTTAAAATTTGAGAAATTATTAATTCATAGCATGGAGATGTAGTTCATAGTCTAGTGAATCACGTCCCTTAATCACATGTTTATAATCTCTTTTCATCTCCAAACTTTTTTTTACTTGCTTGTTTTAGTTAATTCATTTATTTTTGCGCAAAATCAAAAATCTTTTTAACTTTTCTTTTTTGCTAGTAAATTGATAGGAAAATTTTACTAATCTTAAGGGTAATGAAGCACCAGAAAAAATATTATTTTTTTAATTTTTTTTTATTGTTTCAAATATGGTTTATTCAAATTAAAACGATTTCTATTTAATGCAGTTGAAATAATTAAAAATAAAATAAAAAAAAATAATTATGTTCTTGTGCGATAATTTTTTATAAAAATATAACTAAAATGCAACAAAAAATTTTACAATAAGTAAAGAACTCTAATACTATTTCTCTAAAAAAAAAAAAAAAAAAAAGGACATTTTAGTCAAACTTATGTGACTCAAGGATACTTATTTTTAAAAGATGTTCGAAAAAAATGCACGTAAATTAGCTAGAATTGGTCATCCTAGCTTTAATAGAAGGCATAAAATAGAAACATTATTCCACAGGTCCAATTTTGATTCTTTTGAATGACATGATTTATAACAACTCAGTAAAGTACAATTAGTATGCATAAGTGCAAAATGCATTTGTTATTTTTCAAATCTCGTTCATTTAGCAGTTGAACTATTTAATATGCTTGCCAATTTATTTAGTGCACTATCAAAAAGGTCAAAAAAAAAAAAAAGACAGAGAAAGTTTTCTTATCAAATTACAAGGAATGTTTAACTAGCTAGAAACAACTAAGTGCTGAAACAACAACACTGTCCTTAGTCTTTTGCACAAGGCACAAAGCTTATTTCAATTTCTAGTAGTAAATGAGGGGAATGGGCAAGGAGGAATAGGGACATGAACAACACCTTCAAGCATTTGTGTAACTTTCTTCATGGTAGGTCTAACTGATGGATCTTCTTGAATACACCAAATAGCAACCATCACAAGCCTCTCGAACATCGTTATATCTTCCAACACATCCCTTTCATAATCCACCAAAGCATCTAATTCTTTCTCCTTATAGCAATCATAAGCCCAATCAACTAAAATTGTATTCTCCTTCAAACTCATATCCATATTTATTATACTTTTTCTGCAACATATAATCTCTAGCAACATAACACCAAAGCTATAAACATCTACTTTGGGAGTTATGGGTATGTTTCTAAACCATTCAGGTGCAACATATCCTTTTGTACCTCTAATATTAGTATGAGTATAGCTTTGATCCATCATCAAAAGCTTTGCTAACCCAAAATCCGAAATTCGAGCATTGTAGTACTCATCAAGAAGAATGTTTTGAGGCTTTATGTCACAATGTATGATCTGACTACTACACTCCTCATGTAAATACAAAAGCCCTCTAGCAATCCCAAAAGCTATTTGAGTTCTTTGGTTCCAACTAGGCTTCAAATCACCAAAAAGAAAACTTGCTAAACTTCCATTGCTTAAGAATTCATATACCAGTAACCGATTTGTCCCTTCAATACAAAATCCAAGCAATCGAACCAAATTCTTATGATGTGTTTGGCCTATAACATTCACTTCTGTTTTAAACTCCTTATCACCATCCATCTCTTGAACAACACTATTTAGCTTCTTAACAGCCACATACGTTATACTTGAACTTGCTTTTAGTAGTATCTTCCCTTTATAAACAATCCCAAAAGCTCCTCTTCCTAATTCTTCATTGAATTCACTTGTAGCTTCAACAAGCTCTTTGTAAGTAAAACAACGCAAACTTGTTTCACACACACTGCTATTTCCATCATCATGAGTAGTAGTGCTCTTTAACTTCCTTTGATAAATGAAAAAGAACCCAAGACAAAGAGCACCAATCAGAATAAAGTTAACAAAAACAGAAGTGCCCAGAAGAACAGAAACTAAAAGATTCAAAGAATGATCTCGATCCTTTTTTATGATCTGATCAGTTTGATTATTGAAACCCTTTTTAGTAAAATTATCTTTCCTTAATTTAACAAAAGTTATTGCATTATCTACTCTCCCATTTGAAAGTGGTAGCTTCATTTTATAACACCCATTCCCTTTGTCGAAAAAAGCCACAGAACACATACAATCTTCTAAACATGAAGCTTTACAACGATCTTCAGTATAACCATTCAATAATACATAAACATGAGAGCCCCATCTTTTATTATTTAAAACTTCCAAAGTATACAAGTTCGGATTTAACTCATCTTCTTCACAATTTGGTTGAAAATCTGGTTTGCAATTTCCAAAAGGCTGGTCAATTGAACTAACCCAAGAAAACCCTTTTGGGCATTCACAATTGGGTCTGCTTTCTTCATTAAGAATGCACATACTATTGTAACCACAAACTCCACTGCCTTTATCAACAGTATGGTCCAAACAAATATTATCTGGTTTTGACCACGCACGAGTCCAACTTTGATTCCCAATAGAATTTTTAGGATGCTTATACAAAATGAAAACACCATCAAAATTAAGAGTTGCTCTAAAGTAAGAGTTTTCAGATGATTCCAATGCTAGATCCTTTGTAAGTTCAACTTTATCTCCATTTTCTCTCAAAACATAAAAGTGCCCAGATTGATCAAACACGAATTGACGACCAATGTTTGAGTCACAACAAGTGTTACTCCAATAATATGCTTCATTAGTAAAACTTGTGGGCAAATTTATACTATTAAGAACAAGATTACCATCTAATAACAAACGAAGTTGAAACTTTCCTTTAGAAAAATTGGTATCTGAAAATCTTGAAGAAACAATTCCTCCTCTTTCCATTATTTGAGTAGGTAAGAGGGTATCCTTAGGATCTTTGAAACTTTCCCATAAGTTTTTTGAGTTACTATCTTGAAGAACAAAGTTACCTGTATTGTTCAACAAACCATGAGAAACAACTCCAGTTATGGAATCAGATTTCCATAGCTCTGTTCCTTTGGGATCATTGAGGACTAGGCCTTGTTTTGAAGTGAGGAGTAATTTTGATCCTTTTGGTGCAGGTTTGTCTCCATTTGCATACCAAATGATGGTTTTGTCTGGGATTTTGTTGAACCATATAGAGAGCAAGAAAAGGTCATTGCTTTGATCGAGTTGGCGAAATCCAAAAGCAAATTCTTCAGATGGAGAAAGCCATGGAGAGGGTTGAATTTTATTAGTTGCTGTAAGTTGAGAACTGTCAGCAGGAATGGTATTAGAAGTGGTAGTGTTGTTTTGGGAGATAACAAGAGAGATTTGTAGAAGAAGAAGAAGCATATTGAAGTGAATAGAAATTTTGAAATCCATTGCAAAAGGAAAACAATTGTCTGGATTCTGTGTAACTGTTTTTGGGAAAAATTTTAGTTCCTAATAACTTTTATAATAAGACCAACCAAAAGCCAAGTCAAAGTTCAACACCCCTAACTACTCAAATATCTTCTACCTCTATTTTTTTTTTCTAGTTTTCACACGTTTCTTTCGTATCAAAAAGAGAAAGGTGTCTTGTATGTTATTTAGTTACTTAAATTATAATTATTTAGTTTTTTAATTTTTAAAAAAATATTAATTAAAAATAAAATACATAATTTTAATATTTTTTAATTAAAATATTTTTTTTATTATACTAATTAAGAACAAATTATATTATTTTAATGTTTTTAATATTAAAATATTAATTTAAAAATTTATTAAAATTATATGTTTTTTTTAATTAATTTTTTTAAAAAAATTTATGATACTAAATAACATAAATAATATAATTTAGGGAACATTTATGGTTCCGCTCTCACAAAAAGAAAAATCTTCAAATTCATTATTGACTAAATTAAAGAGATTTTGGGAAAAAGAAAATTGCATTAATTTAAATTGTTAAAAAATAAAAAAATTGATAAATACATTAGGGTGGGACGGTGGGTGATGTCACAGGTTCTTAAGTTATGTTAAAAATAATAATTTTGTTATTTTGTTATTTTTTATAAAAATTTAATTTTTTTTTATTTTGAATAAGTGACAATAAAATAACAAATGAATAATTTTTTATTTTATTTTTATTTTTTGCTCGTATTTTTTCAATTATTATTAAATTATAAATTTTATAAATTATTTTTATAATTAAATAATAATAATTACAAAATTAATAAAACAAAAATAAATTTGTTTTAAAATTTGTTCATTTGTTGTTGTTTTTTCATCATAAAAAGATTAAATTATTAAAAAAAAAACAAATAAACTAATCTGTTCTAATTAACTAACTAAAAAACATTAGATGCATTTATTCTAATATATTAATATGCAAATATTTTTCCTCATCAATTCGATTGCTATTAAAGAGATTATGTGTTCGTAAAGAGTTAAGTACATAATGGTTGGTGAATATGTTACACAATTTTTCCTTTTTCTTTTTATTTTTTTGACATTGCATGTAAGGTTCTAGAGTGAGCTGGGGTGGGTTGGGGACCTCACCTGTTGTTAAGGGTGATAATTTTTGATACAATATGATAGTACGATCTAAATACGATACGATACGAATTATTTTTAGTAAGAATTGATCAATAATTTTTTTATGTTCTTAAAAGTTTTGTTATTTCTTACTATTATAAATAAGTAACACAAAAAAAAATTCAAATAAATTTTTTAATGTGTCAACTAATACGAAAACACGACACAAATAACACGAACAAACACGACACGAATACGACTAACACGATACGATTGACACTCCTACCTGTTGCTCTCTCTTTTTTTTTTTCAATAAATTTTTTTTTGTTAGTATATGAAACTTTCACACTTTATTTTTATTTTTGATATATCATAATATTTATAATTATTAATATTATTTTTATTTTATATTAATTGATATTTTAATAAATTTATTGAAGTAATCTTTAAATTAATTTAATTTTGTGGAATCTAAAAATAATTTATTTATTAATAAGTTATATAAATATATGTTAATATTTGATATAATATATTAAAAAAAATTTACATTATAAAATAGAGTATATTTTATTAGATATATTTAAATGAGCTAATTTATTTATTAAAAAAGATGAATCAAAATAGTACTTTCTGATTTATTAAACGAATACAAGTCGATTCATAAATAAATAAACCCAAACTTAAACCTAAACCGAAAACGACCCACTTCCTGTCGCTCATTTCCAAATAAAAATGTATTTCTCATATTTGGACAATTGTTTATACACCTATTATTCACAATCTTCTGTAAAGGAAAAAAAAAATCATTATTTTCATTTCATCATTAATTGAGTGGAGTTGGTGTAGTGGATACAAATAGAATTATTTTCGTTCTTATTTAAAATTTATATTATTAATTATATTTAAATATTATTTTTATTATTAAATAAATTTAGATAATATATCTGTAATTTTTATTATAGTTTGGTGTTATATATTTGATAATTTACAAATTTAATAATAACAGGTCCTACCATGTTGTGAGTGTGACCAAAACGAGTTTGCCGCCACAATAGTCTTGAGTCTTGAGTCTTGAGTCTTGAGTCTTGAGTCTTAAAAAATAGACCATGAATTAGTCGGTCGGTGCATATATTAAAGGTGAGTATTTCATATTAGTTGGTAAATATATAGACGATTAAAGTATTTTATATTAGCTGATATGATAAATTTTGCTCAATTCATTTAAGTTTTAAATAAACTCTTATTTTTATTTGAATTGAGCTAGATTGCTCATTTAAATTTGTTTATTAAATTTCTTTAAAATAACATTTTTTTTAAATTACTTAAAATATTTTTACAAGTACTCGACAATTTTTGTGATAAATGCTTTCAAAGTTTTAATAAATATTATTTATGTTTTTAAAAGAAATAAATAAACTTTATTTTTTAAAGAAGTAGTTTATCCCCTATATACTTAAATTAATTATTAAAATACCTCTCTCAATAAATTTAAGTAATTTTATGTCAAATATCATGATGCTTATCTTTGAATATTTTTAAACAAATTTCTTTATTTCAAGCCATTTTTAATAGAAACACATCTTAACAAACTGTTTGTCTCACCAATACCCCACAAACTAAATTGAAATGCGTGGGCTTCGTTTTTTTACATGAGAGGCGATCGATGATTTCATTTAGATTCAATTGATCCATGCCAAAAAGATAAAATTAATAATGGCAAGCATATTCATTTCTCTATACAAATAGATTAAAAATAGAAGTAATCGACAATATTGTTGTTTTTTTTGTGAAGTGTATTTTCCTAGTTTTCTTCCTACAATTGGCCACAAAATATATGTTTAGAAAAAAAAAAGTGTTTAGCTAAAATAAAATATGTTGAACAAAAAAATGTTCAATAAAAAAAAATATATATATATATATATATATTGAAAGTTTTAGTTACGAACCAAATAAGCCTAGAGGGGGGGGGGGGGGGGGGGTGAATAGGTTATTTTCAGATTTAATAACTTTTTTAATTATTTTACCTAAACACAACGGCTTCACATGCAATCACGTATGAAATTAAAATGCGAAATTAATAAACGACACAAGAAATTTTTAGGTGGAAACAACCTAAGCCACAACAATGACCTAAGAGGAAAACCACCGGTCCACCGGACCACCTAACTATCCACTATGAAAATAATGTTCAATTACAAGGCTAGGTCTTAAACTACCCGTCACAGATAAAGCCCCCCTATGTAATTTACTTACGAGCCGTCGCTCCTTTCACAGCTTCCAATAGCTAGATGTCTGGATCCGGACCAACGTTCCGATCTTCTTGAGTCACACAAGAACAATCGAACCCGTCAAGTTCGGTAGTTTCGAGTCACACGAAACACCGAACACGTCACCAACAGCACCTGAAAGATTAGCACAAGTAGCACAAATGCAAAACGTGTCCTAGAGCAGATTCAATAGCAAAAGATGCAAAAACAGATCAGCAGGCAAACTCTAGAACATGCAAAACAAATATCACGAAGAAACACTTAAGCGCATGAATTATTCAAACATAACCACACTATATGTTCGAACAGTTAAAAAGATCAAAGCGCTTAAAATTGAAAGATGAAGAGAAGAAGTTTTTTAAAGCGCAATCAGAGTTATGAAAATTTATCTCTGTGTAGTTGAAAATTAAGCACAAACACCTTTCATATATATAGAGTCCAATTCACGCTCAAACAGGATTTGTAACAAGTCATAACTCTACACTAATCAGGATTTACAATTACCACAATTAACCTCAACCAAGGATTCAGTTATTGACAATAAATGGGGTCTAATAGGTAAAAGTAGCATTTGGATCGAACATACAAATAGAGTTTGAGTAGGATTATAATACCAGCTCGATCGATCGACAGGCCGTCTCGATCGATCGAGACCTTCTCGATCGATCGATACACAGAACTCGATCGATCTAACTCAAACAGAGAGAACCTGGATCGAAGTTGTTCTATACTCGATCGATCGAACAGGGTTCGATCGATCTACCAATTGCTCGATCGATCCAGTCCAAACAGAGAGGACTTAGATCGAAGTTGATCCAGTCTCGATCGATCGAACATGGTTCGATCGATCGATCAAATTTCTCGATCGATCTAATCCAAACAGAGAGAACCTAGATCGAAGTTGATCCAGGCTCGATCGATCGAACATGTCTCGATCGATCTAACCATACCCTCGATCGATCGAACATGGTGTGCACAATATATTCTTTCGATACAATCCAAACTAAGTGTAGTGTTCAATTGTGTGAGTGTGTATGCATGATGAAATGTTTTACCTGATGAATATTCCACGTTCGAAGAGTTCATTAGTCGTGTATCAATTGATCGAACGGTGACCCCTATGCTAGATTACATTTGATATTTTGTTCACGAAAATTGTCAATAAATATAAACCTTACAATCTCCCCCTTTGGCATTTTCGTGTGACAAAATTCGTCGCTCACTACATAACTCTCAAAACGCTCATAAATTACAATTTTTTAAAAGTTCAATAGTGGAGCTATCTATGATCCGGTGGAGCCATCTTGTATGATTAATACACTGAAAAGGAACAAAAATAATCAAGCAGTTTGGGCTCAAGACCCATTGTCAGTATGTTAGTTGAGTGTATGTAATGAAAATTGATGAAAACAAAGCTCCCCCTTAATGTGCTCCCCCTAAACATGACATTACTGTTTGTATCATACTCAATTCTCATGTCGCTTTTTCTCCCCCTTTTTGACATACGAAAAGGACAAACATCAAAGTGTGTTAGTAAAAATATGCAATTAGAATCCAAAAAACACTTTAAGATCATAAAACATCCAGATAACATAACCAAAAAAAATGAAAACAGAAAAAAGATAAAAAAAAAATGAAAACAGGAATTCTCGGGGTTGGACTACTGGTCGTCCTCAGTGGGAGGAGGCTGTCGTTGATTGTGTAGATCCCGAACCATAGTAAGGATGGCAGTGACGTCGGTGCGTATGCCATGTTGCCTTTCATCCATCTCATTGACCCTATGGCTCAATCCCTCGTAGAGGGTATGCATGGCACCCATTTGGTTGGAAAGAGCTTCCATTCTCGTGACCATGTCATTTTCAAACACTTCCTGACGGGAAAGAGATGGTTCAGTAGGAGGTTCAATGTCGTCATCCCCCAATAATTCTACCACAGTAGCCCCGCTTGTTCCAGCCTCTGATCTCTTGTGTTTCTTCGCAGTGTGAGCCGAAGACCGAGAGACTGTACCTCTACCTATATCTCCCATATGATTAACCGTTGCATTATCCGGGGTCGGTTCAACCCCAATAGATATAACCAGATTAGTCAACAGACAACCATAGGGTAACCCGATCCTAGGATTTGTAATCGCAGCTTGGGTCAAAAACTCATCCAAGATAATGATGCCAACATCAAAAGCAATCCCTTTGCCAATACAGTAGAGGATTTTGGCGTGCTGATAACCAATTTCAGCAGGGTGGTTGGTAGGGAGTAAGTTGGTACACACCATTCTATTTAGGATGCAGTAGAACGGCTTGAATTCACCGGGTATATAAAGACCTTTGAGATTTATCCCGGAATCAGGTGACCCCATCAATTCAGTCAATAAGTCCTCATTAGATACGTCAAACTTCCCAAAATCAAAATCAGGTTCACCAAAATTAGTAATTCCAAGAAATTCATCGATTGTGGCAGGAGTGATATCTAAAATCTTATTTTGAATGAACACTTTATAGCACATTGGTCCAGTATTTCTAATTCCCAAATCCACATTGGCATATAATTCTCTAACTAAAGCAGGACAGCACATTTTCTTCGGAGTAAATAAAGACTCCCACCCGAGATTTCGTATCACCCTAGTAACCCCTACTTCATGCACATCATTCCAGTTTACACCACGCTCAAGTAAAATGGGGCGTTTAGAAAATGTGTTACGATACCTTACTTGTGATTCCTTGGTCCACCATTGGGAACTGTATGATGGTGGTGCACCATGTGGAAGAGCGCGTCTTCGGGATGCCATTTTCACTAAAAGAGGTTGGAAGGAGTGTTTGGCTGGTGGGAAAGGAAAATATTTGAAATTTGAATTTTTGTTTTTGAAAAAGATGGATTTTTGATGAAGTTTGATGCTGGATTGTTGTTGTAAATCAAGTTTGGAATGCTATGGGAGCAAAAAGGAGCGATTTTGATCGATTTTTTGAAAAAATGGCGAGAGAGACGGTTGAGTTCGTGAAAGTGGGGGGGAAGAAA
This sequence comes from Elaeagnus macrophylla, assembly GCA_029378325.1. NCBI lineage: Eukaryota > Viridiplantae > Streptophyta > Magnoliopsida > Rosales > Elaeagnaceae > Elaeagnus > Elaeagnus macrophylla. Next base: position 61,647 of record JARDWI010000237.1, read on the forward strand.
CCGTGGGGGTATTTAAACTGAACATAGTCGATCAATCGACTATTCCCTCGATCGATCGATATTCAACATAGATCGATCGAGTTCGTTGTCGATCGATCGACATTCAAGCCCTTTTTTTTTTTTTTTAAATAAACTCACATAATAATCAGCAAACACACAACAAATAATCAACTAAAAATAGTTCAAATAAAAAAAAAATAACACAAACGCTTTAATACCGATAATGACATGTTAGATGCACTTAGAATGATTTGAAAATTGGAACTCCACAAGTAAGTTAGATAAGGTATCTATGATGAAACATGAGAGAAATCATATCAAAAGAAAAAGAGCTGAATTATGTTTTGTTTGTTTTTTTTTTTCTTTTTTTTTTCTTTTTTTTTTTTTATTTCTTTTGGCTAATTCTTTTTGTGCAGAGATAGTTATTTTTATTTTGCACAAGCCATAAACCTAGTATGATGACTTTCACACTAGTTGTGAGGTAGCCCTCTCCGCTCACTACGGTAGCTGCACACATCACAGTAGGTAGCCCTCTCATAGCTAGGTAATTTTTACGATACGAGTTTTTCAAAGTTTATCATAGATCTCAAATATAACATGCATGTGCGTTCAGTGAGTGTGTGAATAAGTTCATGCAACATGATCATTATAAGTGAATAAAGAAGATGTGTTAACATGTTAGAATGATAGAGTAAAGATGAAGTTAAAAATAGGTTGTGTGTGTGAGTATTACATGAATCTATTTTTTTTTTTTTAAATTACTCTATTTGACAAATTCTTAAGGCATTTCTAAGTGTTTCAAATCTTTGTGTGTCAAGTGCCTTAGTGAACATGTCAGCCAATTGTCTTTCAGTGGGGAGAAATTCAAGTGTCAAAACCTTTTCCTCAACAAGTTCTCTAATAAATGATGTCTGATGTCTATGTGCTTTGTTCGGGAATGAAGTACAGGATTCTTAGATATGCAAATGGCACTCGTGTTATCACAGTATAGAGGAATGATACCTTGCTTAAAACCGTACTCATGTAGTATATTTTTCATCCATAGAAGTTGTGTGCATGAGCTACCTGCTGCGATATATTCGGCCTCAGCAGTGGATAAAGATATTGAGTTTTGTTTCTTGCTGTGCCAAGATACGAGGTTATTGCCAATGTAAAAGCAACCACCTGAGGTGCTTTTTCTTTCATCTTGGCTTCCTGCCCAATCTGCATCTGTATATCCACTAATCTCACAAGTTGTGTCATTAGTAAACCATATTCCAAAGTTTTTAGTTCCAGAGATATACCTGATAATCCTTTTAACATGCTCTATGTGTGATTCCTTAGGATCGGATTGATAACGTGCACACACACCAACACTATAACAAATATCTGGTCTACTAGCTGTGAGATATAGTAAACTCCCTATCATGCTCCTATAGAGTGTTTGGTCAACGCTTTTACCTTATTCATCCTTTGAAATTTTTGTGCTTGTACTTATTGGAGTTCTCAGGTGTTTACTTGACTCAAGTCCGCATTTCTTAATCAAGTTACATGCATACTTGGTTTGAGAGATAAAAATTCCATCGTTTGTTTGACTAATTTGCAAACCAAGAAAATATGTAAGTTCACCCATCATAGACATTTCAAATTCATAAGACATTACATGAACAAAGTTTTCAACAAGTGACGTGGATGTTGACCCAAACACTATATCGTCCACATATATTTGAGCTATGAAAATATCCTCCTTGGCACTCTTAATAAAGAGAGTTTTATCAACTCCCCCTCGAACAAAATCATTGTCTAAGAGGTAAGTTGTAAGCCTCTCATACCAAGCTCTAGGAGCTTGTTTTAGACCATAGAGAGCCTTAAATTTGGATCGATAAAGCCTTTAGGTTGTTCCACAAATACCTCTTCATTCAAAAAACCATTTAGAAATGCAGATTTTACATCCATTTGATAAAGTTTGAATTTCATGTAACAAGCAATGGCAAGTAGGATCCTTATTGATTCTAATCTAGCTACGGGAGCAAAAGTTTCATCAAAATCGATTCCTTCAACTTGTTTGTATCCTTGAGCAACTAACCTAGCTTTGTTTCTAATTACTACATCATGTTCATCATATTTGTTTTTGAAAACCCATTTGGTTCCTATGATGTTTTTGTCATGTGGTCTAGGCACTAAAGTCCATACATCATTTTTTGTAAATTGCAATAATTCTTCCTGCATGGCATTTATCCAAAACTCATCTTTTAATGCATCATCTACATTCTTAGGCTCTATTTGTGAAATATAACAAAGATAGGTTATCTCACTTACCTGACGTCTTCTAGTTACCATGCTCGCATTAGGGTCACCAATGATGTTTTCAACAGGATGGTTCTTGGAGGTACGTGTTGGTCTTTGTATGAGATCATTTGAAATTGTTTCATCCTTCAAATCAGTGCACTTTATCTCTGTTTTGGTAGTTTCATCTTTTTGTTGGTCATTAGGTACTTCAATATCCAATTCTTCATCCGGCATAGTTTCCAATTGATTAGTAGTACCTGCATCATCAATAGTCACATTAATAGATTCCATCATAGTGTTAGTTCTCAAGTTAAAGACTCTAAAAGCACGACTAGTCAAAGAGTAACCAAGAAATATACCTTCGTCACTCCTAGTATCGAACTTACCTAATTGTTCACGATCTCTGAGAATGTAACATTTACTACCAAATACATGCAGATGTTTTAAGTTTGGTTTCTTACCTTTCCATATCTCATACGGAGTTTTATTCGTACCTGGGCGTAGATAGACACGATTCATGAGATAGCATGCAGTACTTACTGCTTCAGCCCAAAATTTCTTCGAGATTTCCTTTGCATGTAGAAGAACACGAGCCATCTCTTGTATCACTCTATTCTTTCTTTCAACTACACCATTTTGTTGAGGGGTGATTGGTGCTGAAAATTCATGATTGATTCCATGCTCCTTGCAAAATTCAGCAAATTTGGTATTTTCAAATTCCTTTCCATGATCGGTTCTTAGTCTCATGATGTTGGTTATATGATTTCCTGCTTCAACCTGTACTTTGAGACAAAAGGAACTAAAGACATCAAATGCATCAGATTTTTCTCTCAGAAAATTTACCCAAGTGTAACGTGAATAATCATCAACAGTAACAATGATGTATTTCTTACCACCCAAACTTTCGGTTCTCATAGGACCCATTAAGTCAATATGAATCAACTCAAGTATCCTGCTTGTATTAATTCCTTTAAGTTTCTTATGAGGATTACGAGTCTATTTGCCAAGTTGGCATGGTCCACAAAATATTTTGTCATTTTCAGAAAGCTTAGGTATCCCACGCACAATTTCCTTTTTACTCAAATTCACCAAATCACTGAAATTTATATGTCCCATCTTTTGGTGCCAAACAGTTATAGAATCATTATGAGCAAGATTGCAAGTAACAGTGGGTGATATATCAATGCAATAACAATTGTCATGAGATCTAGTTCCTCTAAGCAAGCAATTACCATTAAGATCAGTTACAATGCAATGGTTGTTGGTAAACTGCACACTATAGTTTTTATCACAGATTTGACTGATGCTTATTAGGTTTGCCTTAAGTCCATCAACAAATAAAACATTATCTAGTTCAGGTATGCCATCTACTTGTATTGTTCCTTTTCCCAGAATTTTAGATTTTTTACCATCACCAAAAGTAACTGTCCCTTCATTATAATCTTCAAATGTTTTAAAAAGGGAACGATCACCTGTCATGTGTCTAGAGCATCTACTATCAAAGTACCATGCAGTGGTAGATTTAGCCTTAAATGCTATGTGAGCTACAAAACAGTGTATTTCAGATTTCTTGACCCAACCCTTCTTAATTTTGGCTTGTTTTATTTGGGGGGGTATTGATGTTTCTAATTCACGTGTCCTAGAGGGATCAAACCGTGTTCTCATATGCTTGGTTCGTGATCTATATAAGTGAGCATAGTTATAATTCCTATAGTATGATCCATGCATGTTATGATAATTCCAATTAGAACTCAACAGTATTCTGCACTTAGGTCTAATGTGTCCCTTTCTACCACAATGATGACAGATAGGAATAAATTTAACTGTAGGTGCTTGTGTCATGTGGACATTTTGTGAAGAGGAAGGTTTAGATGATTTAACAAACTCTGTTTTTGATGATGATGGTGTAGTGTTCTCATCCACATAGCCTAATCCTCTCTTGTCTCCAAAGGGCTTTCCGAGATCAAGTACTTTGTTTAATCTTTCAGCTCCAATTGTCAGCTTTTTCACAGTTTCCTTTGACAGCTGTAATTCCTGCACAAGCTGTGAATTTTCTTGTTTGATCCCTGCAAGACTTAAACTCAACTGATTAATATGCTCAAACAGTTCACCTTTCTCTTTTTCCAGAATTGATAAATTAATTTCTTGAGATTTGATTTTGTCATTTAGTTTTGTGATAGATATAAGAAGTTTATCTTTTTCTTTCTTGCAATTTATCAAATCAAGAAATAATTCCTCAAAACTGTTAGCATTAAATTTAGAGAGGATAGAGTTAGATTTACTTCCCTCATTGTCAGAATCAGATTCAGAATCAGATTTATTGGAGTATCCATCAGTAGTTGCAATAAAAGCTCGGTAGTTGGTGTCACCAGTATCTGAATCACTTGCTTGATCACTTTCTGAATCACTAAGAGTAGTATTGAAGGCCTTACCAGTTTTCTTCTTCTTATTTGCGCACTCAGCTGCAAAGTGACCAATACCATTGCATTCAAAACATTGAGGTCCAGTGAGTTTAGGTTTCTTACCATCAGAATTAATGGGCTTAAATTCTTTTGACTTGTATTCTTTGGTGCGAATGGATTGATTTTTATTTTGCAGATTTCTCCTGTTGAACATCTTTTTGAATTTTCTGGCCAAATAGACAAGTTCTTCATCATCCATGGAACCATCACTGTTATCACCATCTTTGTTCGTTGTCTTGAATGCAACTCCCTTGTTCCTTTTTGGTGTTCGCAGATTCATCTCAAAGGTTTGGATTGATCCAACAAGTTCCTCAATTTTGATGGTGTCAATGTCTTTGCTTTCCTCAATTGCAGTGACTTTCACTTGGAATCGATCTGGTAGGGAGCATAAGACCTTACGAACCAACCTGCGTTCATCAATTTTCTCTCCAAGATTTGAAGATGAGTTAGCAATATCACATAATTTTGCATAGAATTCAGAAAAAGTTTCATCTTCCTCCATTCTAAGATTTTCTAATTTTGTAGCTAGCATGCGCAGTTTTGTTCGTTTAACTTGGGACGTGCCCTCATGAGCAACCTCTAAAGTGTCCCAAGCAGCCTTAGCAGTTTCAACATCCGAAATACGTCGAAATTCATCAGGAGATACAGCACTAAAAATAGCATTGATCCCCTTTTGATTCCAACCACTACCAGTTTTATCTTCAATGGTCCAGTCATTCCTAGGTTTAAGTGTGACTACACCATCCTTGGTAACCTTAGGTGGCTCCCAACCATATAGCACAGAATTCCACACACATTCATCTAAGGAGCGCAGAAAGGCTCTCATACGAGCTTTCCAATATGGGTAGTTAGACCCATCAAAGTAAGGTGGACGGGTTGTTGAAGAACCCTCTCTCAAATGATCCATAACAAGGTCCTGGGCAAACACTAAGTATATCTAGTGACCCGCTCTGATACCAATTGAAAGTTTTAGTTACGAACCAAATAAGCCTAGAGGGGGGGGTGAATAGGTTATTTTCAGATTTAATAACTTTTTTAATTATTTTACCTAAACACAACGGCTTCACATGCAATCACGTATGAAATTAAAATGCGGAATTAATAAACGACACAAGAAATTTTTAGGTGGAAACAACTTAGGCCACAACAATGACCTAAGAGGAAAACCACCGGTCCACCGGACCACCTAACTATCCACTATGAAAATAATGTTCAATTACAAGGCTAGGTCTTAAACTACCCGTCACATATAAAGCCCCCCTATGTAATTTACTTACGAGCCGTCGCTCCTTTCACAGCTTCCAATAGCTAGATGTCTGGATCCGGACCAACGTTCCGATCTTCTTGAGTCACACAAGAACAATCGAACCCGTCAAGTTCGATAGTTTCGAGTCACACGAAACACCGAACACGTCACCAACAGCACCTGAAAGATTAGCACAAGTAGCACAAATGCAAAACGTGTCCTAGAGTAGATTCAATAGCAAAAGATGCAAAAACAGATCAGCAGGCAAACTCTAGAACATGCAAAACAAATATCACGAAGAAACACTTAAGCGCATGAATTATTCAAACATAACCACACTATATGTTCGAACAGTTAAAAAGATCAAAGCGCTTAAAATTGAAAGATGAAGAGAAGAAGTTTTTTAAAGCGCAATCAGAGTTATGAAAATTTATCTCTGTGTAGTTGAAAATTAAGCACAAACACCTTTCATATATATAGAGTCCAATTCACGCTCAAACAGGATTTGTAACAAGTCATAACTCTACACTAATCAGGATTTACAATTACCACAATTAACCTCAACCAAGGATTCAGTTATTGACAATAAATGGGGTCTAATAGGTAAAAGTAGCATTTGGATCGAACATACAAATAGAGTTTGAGTAGGATTATAATACCAGCTCGATCGATCGACAGGCCGTCTCGATCGATCGAGACTTTCTCGATCGATCGATACACAGAACTCGATCGATCTAACTCAAACAGAGAGAACCTGGATCGAAGTTGTTCTATACTCGATCGATCGAACAGGGTTCGATCGATCTACCAATTGCTCGATCGATCCAGTCCAAACAGAGAGGACTTAGATCGAAGTTGATCCAGTCTCGATCGATCGAACATGGTTCGATCGATCGATCAAATTTCTCGATCGATCTAATCCAAACAGAAAGAACCTAGATCGAAGTTGATCCAGGCTCGATCGATCGAACATGTCTCGATCGATCTAACCATACCCTCGATCGATCGAACATGGTGTGCACAATATATTCTTTCGATACAATCCAAACTAAGTGTAGTGTTCAATTGTGTGAGTGTGTATGCATGATGAAATGTTTTACCTGATGAATATTCCACGTTCGAAGAGTTCATTAGTCGTGTATCAATTGATCGAACGGTGACCCCTATGCTAGATTACATTTGATATTTTGTTCACGAAAATTGCCAATAAATATAAACCTTACATATATATATATATATATATATATATATATTAAACCAAAAAATTGTAAAATGAACTAGTGATCTTGCTCATCGTGAGCTATGCTTTTTTAGCTAATGAGCTCAATGAGTTAACACTTTTAATAATTTGAGTTAGAATGAGCAGCTTATTTGATATTATTAACTATGATTATAATTCGAATAAATGTTATATATGCTTAGACCAAAGAGTGATGATTTAATTCCTATGAATCAAGTTAAAAAGTCAAAGTTTGATATGTATTTTTCACTGAGTGAGATTAAAAAAGGAAAATTCTGTAGTGCCGGTCTAAGTATATCAAACAATTGTTTTAGATTTTATATAAAGATAACTCAATTATTACATTAAGTCCTACCAAAAACAAGAATCTAGCAATCCAACCGTATTATCAGAGGTGGAACTATTCGTTTAAATGGGTGATATTCACTATTATCTATTCGTGTGGGTTGCAAACTAACTGTCTTCTTTTATTTTTGTTCTTCAATTCATCATGGATGCTTCTTTTAGTTTTTGATCATGTAGTAGTGTGCTACAATCCTAGATTAATAGGGAAAAAAGAACAAGTTTATTTGTTATTTTATTTGCAATTAATTTTTGTTAAATAAAAAATAAAAAATTGACTTGACTTTGGTTACTAACATATGCTTCTTCTTTTTTTTTTTTTTTTTTTTGGGGGGGGGGGGGGGGGGGGGGTTGTTCTTACTATAATTTAATCTTCATTATTTCAATATTTGACAAATTAAGTCCAATTTTTCAATTTTTATCGAATTGCTTTATTTTTTAACATTTAATTATCACATGAAGCATAGTTATGTCAAAATATGAATTGAGTTGTAGGTGAGGGAACAAACTATATTTAAGGTTACTAGCCAATTTGCATAATTTTAATTATAGTTGAATTTAATTTCAAATTTAGAAAAATTATAAACTAAATTTGTAAATTAAAAGATTAATAATTAAAGTGTAATTTTGATGAAGATAGAGTAAGACCATAAAAAACTTGGATTAAAGGATCATCACATGTAACGCTAAAACAATATCCGAAAAGATTAAAAACAAATTAAAAACTTGAAAAGAAAAACAAATTAATACTTTACAAAATATTTTTATTCTTTGCCATCTTATGGTTAAGACTAAATAAAATTACCGGACTCCACCCAAAATGACACAAGAATTGCACCAGCATTGTGTCAACTGGATGTCCGAGTCTGACCACTTACATACCAAATGTGCCCCAGTTATACCACTCAATGTCAGCCACACCTATAGAACGTCCAATTTTTGCAGATAAGTTAGCCAAGTTTTTGTAAAAACTCGCAATTTCACTCATTTTTTTCATATTCTACGGCACCTCTCTCCTAGATCAATTATAAACCTATTTATACCTCATTGGACGTAAATCTTAAATTTTTTGTTGAATTAAATTGAGTCGATTACTCTTTAAGTTGTTCAATTATTAGGACTATTAGCAATCATATTGTTAACCGATTAATTTTTAAGAAAATATAAATAATTTTAAGCTAATTAGTTTTCTAAAGCTAAAGTTTAAATATAGTGAGGTTTTTATATTATGTAATAAATTTTAAATTTGGGAAATCATTAATTAATAGCATAGTGATGTAGTTCAAAGTCTAGTTGTGAATAATGTCCTTTATTCACATGTTCATCTCTCTTCATCTCCAAACTTGTTTTTACTTCCTGGTATTACTTAATTAATTTATTTTTCTTGAAAACTCAAAAACCTCATTTTAATTTGTGACATTTTAGCTATTCTTTTGCCTAATAAATAGATAGGATAATTTTTCTCAATCATTTACCGGCAATGACCATTACTTTCTTTTATATTTATATAGACACATTTTTTGCTAAGTAAGGTATATCTATGAGGTACTCTTTTGGATCCGGTTATCAAATACTCATTTTAAGTCAATTTTATTACGTGGTCAAAATATTTGAGAAATACAACAAAGATGATTATGAAATTATCATAAAACCATTAGATGTAAACACCATAAGAAAAAAGACTTTTAGGTACGGTTGTTAACCGTACCTATAGACTTTTAGGTACGGTTATCTTTTAGCGCGTAACCGTATCCGTTGCGCGTGTCGCTATAGGTTGACCTACGGGTACGGTTGTTAACCGTACCCGTAGAGTTATAGGTACGGTTAACAACCGTACCCGTATTCCATTTGTAACCGTACCTAAAACTTTATAGGTACGGTTGTTTACCGTACCCGTAGAGTTATAGGTACGGTTAACAACCGTACCCGTATTCCATTTGTAACCGTACCTAAAACTTTATAGGTACGGTTGTTAACCGTACCCGTAGAGTTATAGGTACAGTTGTATTTATTCGTAACCGTACCTAAAACTCTACGGGTACGGTTGTTAACCGTACCCGTAGAGTTATAGGTACAGTTGTATTTATTCGTAACCGTACCTAAAACTCTATAGGTACGGTTGACAACCGTACCTATAGGTTTAATTTTTTTTTTTAATAATTATTTTCTATAATTATATTATTACCTGTTTTTATCCCTGCTCAGACTACATTATCAAACTTTAATCAGACATTTATATACATATCTCAACAAACATTTATATACATATCTCAACAAGCATACAAATATTCTATTACAATTATGCATATTCCATCGTCATTTCAGTAAATTAAAATACATAGCTAATATCACTAACCTAATTAAATTAACTATATATACATACAAGTTAATTCTAACTAATATATATCAAAATGTAAAATATTTAATTGTCTAACTTGTGCTTCCAATGTTATCAATAAGGAATTGACATACTTCTCTTCGACAAACATCAAGTTCTTCTCGTGTGTATGTTTTCTTTTCTGCAAACTAAAAAAAAATAATTAGATATATATATAGTTATAAATAATTAGGAAATACATGATAATTAAAAATTTATGAATACAATGATTTAAAAAAATTACTAGCTAAATAATTGTATGTACAATGATAAATATTTTGTTAACTTACTAGTAGTGATCGAGACTTTCTTGGTTGATATATAATATCTCTCATATATCTCATCACAAAAAAACCACATTCAATGCTATTATTTTGAATAGGTGCCTACACACATATATAAAACATAAATTACATAGTTAATTAATTTAAATAGCTTATCTAAATAATTACTTGTAATTAAAGATGTACATGCATATAATAAACGATAAATTAATATATACTAACTTTAATAGGCCGGAAAGTAGGTGGTGGCTTAAACGAACGTGTTATAGTTTGGTACCATCTAAAAAAAGCACTATAATATCGACATAATAAATAAATGTTATTCATATTTAATCATTCATGTTTACTTAATTAGAAATAATTTAAAATCATATTAATTAAATATATTAAGTTTAGAATATGGTGTTAAATTTATTATTTAGAATATAATAATATGGAGAATATAATTGAAGACAATATAGTCAGATAGTAATTTACAATAACTAACCCAATAATCTAATGAAAACACTGCAAGTTGGTCAATAATCCAAAAAGAAGAAAAATCATGTAGCAAACTTGAAAGGATTGGTCAATTACAAACATGAACATGTTATGCTATGAGAAAAGCTACTCTTGTTTTTCTAGCAACTTGAAAGGGTTGATTTTGCTTTCTAAGCTTACTAATAATTGGCAAGTCCTTGGCAGCTTCTAAAAACTTGAAATTCCCAAATTCATTTCTTGTATTAACCTGCTACCACAAATAGATGTAACTCAAAGAAAAATAACTCAAATATACATTAAGGAAGCAGGTACTCATACGATGGTAATGATAATATGATCTTATTGATAAGGAAAGGGGGAAGAACTAAAGGTTTCAGCTGAAGGTCGTACCTCTACAATAGCGACATGGAAACTTTCTGGATTACTTGAAAATACAGACAATGCTTCAGTCTCATCACAAAATATAGAAACTGAAATAGACACAAGAAGGCTGTCAGCAAATGCAAGCACAGAAAACCTCTAGAGAGCTAATCTTTAAGTTACTAAGATTCGATATCTGGAAATTTAAAATAAACTCTCCGGTTCATATATAACACAATTGTTTAAGTAGTTTCACCTTCTTGTTTTTTAATTTCATATTGGTTAACTTTTAACCCAAAAAAAAACATATATTTTTAACGTTATAAAAAAAACATATATTTTCAATTGTGCTTCATTTTCATCTATACAACTTTTGATTCTGGAAAGTCAGGTAGATATCTATCTGGGAGGGCAGAAAAAAGATAAAAGATAAGAACCAAAATGTCCAACCAATGTAATCCATAGCCTCAAGCTTTGATCTTATATCGGCAGTGGAATTAGAATCTCCATCAAGGACAAGAACCCTGAGGCCCTTGGAAAAATCCTTCCATCCTTGCAAGTCTTTGGCAGTGCAAACCATAGCTGGTTTGGCATCCTTTCTTAGACAACACTACTGAAGTGAAGCAGACCACAGGTCATCATCTTATACCCAATTCTGCAAGATCCACATGTCACACATCAGAGCCATATTTTGCTTGACCCTATATATATATATATATATATATATATGAATATATATCTAGGCAGAAAATAATTAGAGGACTCGGGCAAACAAGTAAATTGAAAGGAACAAAAAGCTGAGCAAAATATATTGTTAATTTAAGTGAATAATTTACCCAGTAGTACAACATACAAATAAAGACAACCGACAATCGTTATGTTACACAATGATCCTGTAGATTAGTAGACATCAAGCATCCATATAAGTTAATAACCTCATTTGGATTTCAGTGGAAGGTCTTAGTTTTTAGCATATGTTTAGATCTTGTAACTTATGAACTAGAAGCTAAGAATTACAAACCCAGAAGGTAAAGTGTTCGATTTTATTGCTCGTAGTAAGTATAATATATGGTCCAACTTGAAGAAAGAGGACAATTTTTTCCCCGGAAACGTGGAAGCTCTTATATAGAGAAGGAGACAACAAGGCCTGATTTGAAAAAAAAAAGGTTGAAAATGAAGAAGATAATCAACACTCAAAAAACAAAACCTTGGACTGGAATCCTTCAAAAGGAAATTATAAAAGGCCACGACATGCATGTATATATCATGAACAAAATAAAAGAAAAATGCCCACTATATATCCCAAAACATAGCTTTATCAAGCAAGAAAACGTAACTCAACACCTCGTGCTTACTTACTCAAAGAAGATGCACCGTAATAAACAAGGCACGGCGGTGGATCTGCGCGCGGACAGGCGAAGGCAGCAAGCGGCGACCGAAACTGACGGGGCAGCGGAGGCGGCGATCCTGAGGCAGGGACTGCGCAGGAGGCGGCGATTCTGAGGGATGCGGTGATATTAGGTTTGTGCGGCGCTGGATATATTGTGGGTGGGGAAGAAAGCTAGTATATATGTGAAGCCCGTGGAGAAGAAATTAATTGACCTACGGGTACGGTTGTTAACCGTACCTAAAGGGATACCGGTACAGTTAACAACCGTACCCGTAGGTTAATAAAAACTTTTAGGTACGGTTGTTAACCGTACCTAAATAGATACGGGTACGGTTAACAACCGTACCTAAAAGTTTTTTAATTACCTATGGGTACGGTTGTTAACTGTACCCGTATCTCTTTAGGTACGGTTAACAACCGTACCCGTAGGTCAACTTTTAGGTACGGTTAACAACTGTACCTAAAAGTTTCCGTAATTTTCCGAAAAAGTTCCGCGTTTTGGTTCACTTTTTGGGTACGGTTAACAACCGTACCCATAGGTAATTCTTGTAAAATTCGCGGCCAACCGTACCTATAGCTATTTAGGTATTGTTTTTATCAAATTTTTAATTTAGCAACCGTACCTATAGGTATATATTGTTGTAGTGAAACCATATGATTATGAAATTATCATAAATTTTTAGGGTGATAAAAAAAATTTATATACTTAGTGAATTGTATAAGATCAGACATAACATAAATTATAAATAAACTGAGTAAATATACCAACAGTCCACATTATGATCACATAAAAGGTATTATCGGATTACCTTAATACTTAAAGTATACTCGTATCTATGAGATGTACTATAATATATAGGATAGCTTGTATTACAAGAATAAAATGATGCAAATAGAATATTTAATATGAATGACTTGAGGTTTAATTATACAAATAGAGAGGTTCACATTCTTTTTGTTCTTCAGAGCTACTTTCATTGGTGCATGATCGCTATTAGTTGATCATAGTAATCTTGATAAATAGATGTCCACAAAATTTCAAACATTGGTAGTGAGAGAATGAATCTATCTTAAAGATAATATGTGATACAACGTTCCCTACTAAACTTCATTTTTGTTTGAAATTTTTATTCATTTATGATTTTTTTTTTAATTTTATAATTTTTCATGTACAATCTATTTGTACTCGTTTGTCCTTTCCTATTTTACTAACACTCTCTCTAAATGATATTGTGTGCTTTTTAGGGGAGTGGATTTCAACGTATATTTTGTAAAGTCCACTTTTATTTTGATTGACAATTCATGTATAAAAATACATTATTTTTATTAACCTATCCTTATTATCCCATTGATCATTGTGTGAGTCAATATAACCGGAATATATATATATATATATATATATATATATGAAAATTGCATTTTTTATAATATATTTTATTTATTAAGTGTTAGTTATTAGGGGATAATTTATGGATGAGAAAATACAATTTGATTGGCTAGTAATTGTTTATTGTCACCAATTTCACCACTTATCACGAGTTGTTTCTTGTTTGCCACTATACCTGCAAATTCTAACGATACGCGTAATTGTATGCCCGCGAACAACACGTACGAGAGAACTAAACCTTTGAACTAACTTCCGAGACACACCGATTTGAAAAGTCATCATTCCTTCTATCAAAAAAAAAAAAAGTCATTCCTTTTTTTGGAGTAGATGAGAGAAAATAAGGGGAAAAAAATGTCATAAGAGAAACAATACGATTGATAAAACAATCGATATTAAAAAGGAAAAGAGAAGTCAAGCTTTAAAGCTTGAGATATCATCTTGACATAAAAATTTAAGAAAGTGTTAAGTAATAATTTTTGTTAAACTATTTTATATTTTTATTTATTAATCAATATATAATAAAATATATTATATATTTTATTAGCTCATTTTAATTACACAAGAGTGAAGAAAGTTAGATCTAAAAACCGCTACAATTTTCTATTTGACTATTATTGTTATTATTATTTTATTTGTCATTTTTTTCAACAAGTGGTATCAAAATCATGCTAGTTGACTATTAATTGTAATAATTTTGTGTTTTCAAAATAGAGGAGACAATATCAACTTCGTCGTATTAATGATTAAACTAATAACATTAAATTATTCAATCTAAAGTCAAGAATGAAGAACATTCTTTATAGCAAAGTTTTGTATGAGACACTTCTAAATAAAGGAGCAAAGTCAAAAAGAAAATTCAATGCTACTTGAATCTTAATGAACAAAAAAATTGTTGGACAAATTCAACAATTGATCGATCAGAGCATTTTTCATCATGTAGCTCAAGAAACTGTTGCCTACTCATTATGAACAAAGTTGAAGCTCATAAATGAGAAGACTGCTCAAAATAAAGCATTTCTTATCCGACAAATAGTTAAAGTACAAAGATATTCAAAGTATTTCTATACATTTAAGTGACTTCCAAGGATTAATGAACCAATTGAAAAATATGAAAACAGAACTTGATGACGAATTACAAACATTATTGTTATTCAGCTCTTTATCAGATAGTTGGGATACATTGATGGTGTTATTAAAGAAATCAACTCCTCAAGGTATTGTTACATTGGACATGGTAAAAGATGGTATACTCAATGAAGAAGCAAGAAGGAAGGTGTAAGGCGTAAGGAACATCAGTTGAGTCTGAGGTACTTGTCGCCAAATATCTTGGAAGAAGTATTAATAAAAAATTTCACAGTAGGAACAAGTCAAGAGATAGGTTCAAAAGTAAGTCAATGAGAGATCCAGAATGTTAGCATTGTGGTGAAAAAGGCCATATGAAAGGAGAATGTAGATAGCTCAAAAGAGAGCAAGTGGCGAAGCAAGAAGCAAGAGGCAAGATTGCTACTATGTCTAATGAAAATGAGGTAATTATTATCTACGATGGCGGTATTATTAATTTAGCATTGCAAGATACATGTTTGATCATTGACTCCAATGTATCTTATCATATAACCACACGAAGGGACTTATTTACATCCTACACCAATGGAGATTTTGGTAGTGTAAGAATGGGAAATGATAAAATGCCTAAGATTGTAGGAAGAGGAGATATTTTCCTTGAAACCGATAAATGTTGCCGCTTAGTTCTCAAGAACATACGACATGTTCCATACATGCATTTGAATATGATTTTCATTGGATTACTCGATGATGATGGTTATACCAGTGTATTTGGTGGTGATAAGTGGAAAGCAAACCAAAAGGTCTCTAATAGTAGCTTGAGTGAAGAAAGAAAATACTCTTTACATGACTAATGCAAAAATCTATAATGGGTTCATGAATGCTCTCGAAGATGATTCCTCAATTAAGCTATAGCATAAAAGGCTTGGACGTATGAGTGAGAAGGGACTTTAAATTTTAGCCAAAAAAGAGGCATTAGTAGGGGTGATAGGAAAATGTATGTCACTTAAACCATGTACGCACTACTTGGCTGGAATGCAACATCGAGCTTCATTTTATTATAGAAACCAATAAGGAAAACACAATGTTTTGGCAAGGTACGTGGTCTAGTTTCTCTCCTAGGATAAGGTAGCTAAATGGTAGTTGATTATGGGACATCTTGACTGAGATGTGCAATTGGTATGTCAAGTATGTTTATGCCATAGTGATCTCATGGTCATAAGTTTTTTAATGCCTATTTTAGTGTTTCAATCAAAGTCTCAATCTCAATCGAATTCTCATTTGGAAAGTTAAGAGAAGGCAAAGTTTGTGAAAAAGTCAATTGTGGGCTTGTGGGTTTGAATTCCTAAAATTGATATTTTTGGAGCATGATTCTCTAAATCTTTGCCTTATCTTTATCTTTGGATTCTTATCAAATGGGAGGTTGAGATCGAGCCAGCCACTCTATATATAGACCTGGTCATTCTCAACTTCTTTAATTCAAAATCCAAGGTCAATGCTTTGTAGAAAAGAATCCAAGAACAACTTTCTACTTCAACCCAAGCTTGGTAAATGGATTAAAGTCTTTGCTTTTTTACCTTTTTCTTTCAATTTTCCTTGAATGCTTGCATGAATCTTAGGAACTAGTAGAACACATGAACTCTTTAGACTATTTTTTTTTTCTTTTCCTCTATATGGATCTAGATTGCTTGGCCAAAATTTTGAAGAGTTTGTGAATTTTTTTAGAGCTAGGAACCTCTATCCCATTGCAATCCTTTCAAAAAACTAGCACTTAGGATCCAATGTTTGGATGGAGAGCACACACTTATCACCATAAGCACCATCACAAGAGTTGACCCTAAATGGTTGACTAGTAAGTAGAAAACTTCGGAAGTGAAAGTGGGAACAAGGTAGGGAAAACACATAGTAGGGAGGACAAGACAAAAGGGTCTTGCAACCGAACCAAGATAACACTTTTGTCTCTGTTATTTTTGTTAACACTGTTGTCTTATTATTGTGCAATTAACTTAAATAAGGTCACACTCACTGACGAGAGGCAAGATTTCATTGAGTCTTTAATCACCTTGCCCTCTGCGAGACATATCGTTGCGAGGTTGACCATAGCTAAGAGAATTGTCTACTAGATCCTCCATCTTTCCTCATCCATACCGAAGAACTCAGACTGTCCACCTCTCATATGTAAAGTGTTTTGATAGCTCAGGCTGGAGTTCGCTAGATTTGACTTTACTCACTTTTGTTTTGTTTTTTTTTTTTTTTTTTTTTTACAGTCATGAAGTCTTAACATGTGTCCTCTCAGAAGGGTTTGACCACTAATGCTTTTCAATTCATATCCAAGTATAAAAGGTGACAAAAGCAAGAAGCAAAGGGGTGCGTGATAACTCTAATTTATTATAGTAATATTAGCTTTTAATTCTTGAAAAGTTGCTTGATCACTTGAAAATATTTGCACAATTTATTCATTTGGATAATATTTGCTCATTTGGATCATATTTTTGCAATTTGTAGAGATGAGTGAATTCTTTAGGTAAGGAAAACTTGGGTGCCACAACATTGTTTTTTGTTCTCTAGAAAGATACTCACAACTCACAACTTAAGCTTATTTATTTGAAACCAAATTTGCTCAAATTAGTATAGTCCCCCATGTTCTCTAAGAATGCCAATCCTCTTCCCCGAAGTCAAGTTTGAAAATTACAAGTAGATTGGAAAAAAAAAAAAAAAAAAAGAGCATCACACTTCAAATCCTTAGTAAGTTTACTAATAAATAGCAAATTACAAGATAAATTTGGTACACATAGTATAGATTTTGGGATGATATTTGAGCTAGTTTGAATTGTTCCAATTTTGGCTACAGTTGAAAAAGAACCATCTACAACTTGAACCTTAAAATTTTCAAGGCTAGGAATATATGAAGCAAACAATTTCTTACAACCGATCATATAGTTTATTGGACTAGAGTCAAGGATCCAAGGTTATAAAAATGTAGTGCTATTGAACAAAGCCCAAGAGAAAAAATACTTTTTTGAGCCAAAAAAGCAGCAAAAATGGTTCTTTAAGGTATGAGCAATCGATACAATTGCTCCATTTTCTCTTTGGTAAGAGAAAGATTTATTACACCATGATTCTCGATTTGTTTGGGATTGGGACTAACCTAGTTTTTCTGAGTTTTACCAAAGTGCTGCTGTCTAGCAACATGGTATCCAACATGTGGTTGCTGATTTTCATAGCCAATCAACATTAACAAAAAGATCAATTTCCTGTCATAACCGAGTTAAAGCAGTAAAATATTAAGCCACTTCTTGTTCTACTTGTTATAACTCTCTTGCTCTGTTTCTAAGATCAAACAATTAAGTTGAGTTTTCAAGATCTGAAAAGGCCAGATTAAGAGCATCCTATATTTGTTTGGCTATAGAATAATACAAATATGATTCCTTGATATCCTCCTCCGTTGAATTTACAA
>JARDWI010000238.1:0-40001 GCA_029378325.1 Elaeagnus macrophylla
TTAATGACCAATCAGATATAACATATTAGAGCAATTTGACGTTATATAGGCATATCACATTGAGTAGTAATCAGGGAAAAGCACATTACAGATAGTCAACTTAGTAAATCCATAATTGGGCTGATCAGGCATGAAATCAAGTAGTGTAAAAAGCAATATATCAGATTTATACTTCACTCTTTTTCTTTCAAAATTCCTTAGAAAATGAAACAATATTAATATTATTCGTCCTAAAGGGCGAATTTATTTATTATTATTTTTTAAAAGTATACATCGATCTTTTTAGAGTCTATTAGTTTTCCAATGATATATTTAAAATTATAAACAACTATATATATAATATATATATATATATATATATATATATATATATATATATATATATATATTAAACAACTTAACAAATTTTAAAGATATTTAAAACCTTAAATTTTATATATTTATGATTCCTAAGAAATAAAAAGAAATCTTGAATAATAAAATTCAAGAACTTGTGAATTATACTACAAAAAATTTGTAACATGTATAAAACTACAAGCCTTAACTAAATAATCGTACTGATAACGTATCATAAAACTAAAGAAAAGAAAAGTAGAGGAAGCAGAAAAGTAAAAAGGAGCAAATAGAAGAAATAATTCTCATTAATTGTTGTATTTTTAATACATTACTAAAGATTCTATTTATAGAGTTTACAAGATACAATATGAATTTTGAATATAATATATGATAGATATTAAATTTTTAATTAAATATAAATTTAAGATACAATAGAGATAAATCTTCATTTGAAATAAATATTCATAAAATAGATATATTATACTTAAGATTTGACATTTAAATTATAAAAAATATTTTTTTTCATGAATTATTCATTTATTCTGAACATATATAGACTAGTACTTCTCCTTTTTATCTTTTAAATTTATAATTATATATTTTAATTAATTTATAATTTCAAAAGCATCACTTTGGTCTCTAAAATTATGTCTTTGAGATACATTTTACTTGCTAGCCTTCAACCGGGTACTCTTTATAGTCCCCTAAACTATGATTTTTTGACACTTTAATATCTAAATTTTAAGATATTTGTTTCTAAGCTTTACTAAGATAACACTTTAATTTTTAAAATCTGGAATAAATTATACCTTTTTTTGGCTAAAAGTAGGACATAAGTGTCCATAAACACAAGTTTTGGGACATTGGTGTTACCCAATACCCATCAATATTTGTGGGTATTTGTCTAAAATGAGCAAAAAATAATGTAAAAATTCACTTGAGTCTCAATATGTGATTTTTTAATTAAAAATGAACCAAAAGAGCAGGTTTTAACATACTTGACAGGTTACTTCTATTGTCAGTATGGGGTCTAGTAAAAATTGATATGGTCAAAATGTTAAAAATAAGTAAAGCAATGATAGTCGATTAAAGTCAATATTTGATCGATATTTTGGTGCCAACTTATTATCTGTAACAAAACCTACTAAGGATTCTTTTTTAATAAAAATCCACACATGAAGCCTCAAGCAAGTAAGGTTTTACACTATTTTTGATCAGGCATTTATCTTTAAAGGTACCTACAAGGGACCAAACATCACTTAAAGACACCTTGGTGGGTTTTTGTTCAAAAGGAACTTTTTAAACTTCTAAGACCTACTACAGCCGGTAGACATAATAGGAAAGTGGGTTTTTAATATGTTGAGAAAAAAACTCAAAAATCATAGAAGAATAAAAAAATGAGAGAGACGGCCACTCGACATCACACTTCAACTTCGAGCTTATCCATCACACTTTAAGTTTCTCCCCTCTCGATTATGCTTTGAGCTTCTCCACCTCTCCCTCTGTAGCTAATGAAATATATATTTTCGAAGATTCATGGATACTTTGTATTTCTCATTTTTTCCAACAGAAATTACTTAAATTCAAGGTCATTATTTATTTTAATTTTTTTCTTAAATAATTTTGGGTGTAGTTTGTAGGAAAATAATGTATCGGACAAACAAGAAGTTGAATATTATAAATTAATAAAATGAATTAAAATTACAAAATAAATGAAAAACTGTAAATTACAACAACATAAATACAAAAGAAAAAAAATAAGAGGAAGATCAAGTTCCTTAAACGGTTTCCTTAAGATAAATTTTTTCCCTCACAACGGGTGTTTGGGATTAAGGAAAAAATACCTCCTAGGATACAACAATCTAAAATACAGTTTAAGAACACCAAACTTAAACTGTTTGTACAAATTGAATTTCTATCCGCTCTCTATCACATAAAGCTTAGCTCTAGAATAATTTTACTGAAAGTTGGGAAGTGTTTACTGCAGGAAAATTGAGAAGAGAAAGGTTGATGTTTGCTTTTTCTTCCCTCAGTTGCAGAGTCAATACATAGGCATCCAAAATGTGGCTGTTGGAAAATTGAGCAGTAATTACTATTGAAACTGTCAATATCGCTGCAACAAATGCAGCAGTTACAAAACTGCTGTTTTTAATTTGTTGGAACTGCAGCAATAAATTTCCTCAATAGTTACAATCTGATTCTGAGAGGAAAAATAAAATTACATGTAGCAAAACACGAACTGCGTAAAGCCCATCGAAATTGGACGACATTTGTGTTTGCAGGACTTGCGGGCCCTCTATTGGAGTTCCGAATTTTAGGGCAAAAAATCCTAGGATTTTCACCCCCTTGAGCGTGTACGTGGAGAGAGCCTTTATGCTACACAAGCTTACCTCTTATAGGAAAGCAAATGCTATATAAAGTATTTCATGTGTTAGTATTTTTTTCATGTGGGACAAACCAAAACCACAACATTTTTTCCATCTTAATGAGTGAACTTTGAGACACAATTTCTCATTCATCTCAATCTCATTTTGAGTGTATAAATATATGATTTCAAAGCCCTTTCGGAGGAGAACCCAAATCAATCACGAGCCTAAGCTTATACCAAGTGGGTCCCACTCAAAATGATGCATCAAAATGGTATTTAACCATGAGTCTAAATAACCATTTTCTCATTTTTCCAACAATCCCCCACATGAATGAAAATTGACGGAGTTTTTCAAAAGAAAACTGACTCAAATTAATTTGACACGCGGTGATAGAGTTCAACGATCTGAGACCGGCATAGGATAACTAGGTATAACCCTTTGAACCTTCCCTTGTAAAAATATGTTTACTTTACTGGCTGACAGTACACGCGATGTCCTTGAATTGTTCTGTTGTTTATGTAAACGATGACATACTTCACACAATAATCATTCCTGATACAATTCAGTTCTCACTATTATGTTCGTTTTGGCCATAAATATACGCCTAGTTCTGTGAGAGTTTCTCAAGAATTGAGCCCAATAATTCCCTTTCGAAGCGGCCCCCACTTCTCTCTCACATAAGTGATCTCTTATTTATAAGAGAAATTCGCAAAGAGTAACCCGTTGTACTCCTCTCGGTATTCTCTTAGTAAGAATCATTAAAAGCATTAGCTTAACCTATACTTACGGGTATCACTACTGTCATTATAGGAATGGACTTGAGGATAAAACCCCCACAGTGATCACGCTAAGTCCTTACAATTAGTTTGTCCCTTTGAACCTAGATCTTGGGATCTCCAGTCAACTAGGTTGGGTTTACTTTGTAAAGTCTTACTCATTCATGAGTTTTTAGTCTCATTCCTTTCGATGATGTCTCAACTAACTCTCTATTTAAACCTTTGGTTAATGGATTTGCTATGTTATTCTTTGACTTCACATAGTCAACCACTACGCCAAAAAATGGCTTTAAAGACGGTCATTAACTGTCATTGTAAAGTTACGATGATGCTTCAAAAAAAAATACAGCGACCGTCATCTATCTAGGTGTCATCGTAAATAAGCATTTTTAATGACGATGGCAACCGTCATGAAAAGGAAAAAACGATCGTCATTAAAAATCGTAGAAAAATAAGCGACCGTCATAAAAAATATATTCTATGATGGTTGTTATTTCATGACCATCATTGTAAATTGACAATGACCGTCACAAAAAATCTCAAATAAAATTTAAAAATAACGACTAGTACATTATTCAATGATGGTTAATTAAAATAACCGTCCTAAATATATATATATATATATATATATATATATATTGACCACACGAATAATAAAATATCAATGATTTTATTAATAAATCTGTAATCTCAATTTTTTTTACAGCCATGACTATAATGCTAATAAATCTATATATATATAAGCATTTGAAGTATATTTACACTTTCTAATTAACTTTTAATTTTTCAAAACATAAGTAGATCTAATAAAAGAACCATAAGTAACCCGCTAGAATTCTTCGACCTCAGAACTCAAAGGTGCTGCTCCATATATTATAAGTCGAACCCGACAACCTAACTTAGCTTTTACCTTGAAGAAGAATAAACAACTCCAGATATTATAAGTCGAACTCGAATCCGGCAACCTAACTGAGCTTTTACCTTGAAGAAGAATAAACAAAAATAGAAGTTAAACATCATGAAAATAGTTAACTTACTTCAATTCGTGTGCTTTAAGACAAGTGCTTAAGGTACCTTGCTAAAAGCTAAGAGATCTACTAAAGGAGAAGCATATTTTTGTTTGTACTCCAGATTCATCTAAAAATGTTTGCTGCATATTCAAACAAGTGTGTCTTAGCTTAATTTGATGAATACGCACTAACCTAAGTAAGTAAATGAATATAAAAAAAAATCTAGTTAGATCCATAAAACAAGGAAAAGAAAAAGTGTAAACTTTGCCCACACATAGAGATAGGTAACTGAAGTTTGAAAAATATGTTCAAAAC
The DNA here is from genome assembly GCA_029378325.1 of Elaeagnus macrophylla. NCBI lineage: Eukaryota > Viridiplantae > Streptophyta > Magnoliopsida > Rosales > Elaeagnaceae > Elaeagnus > Elaeagnus macrophylla. The sequence continues at coordinate 4,807 of JARDWI010000238.1, forward strand.
TCAGAACATGTACTAACCAAAAAAGGAAAGAAGGAAAACACAGATAAAATAAAAGAAATATTACCAGTGGAAGTTGATGTGTCAGCTTGCTGTGAGAACATTACTGGTGGAAGTTGATGTGTCAGCTTACTGTGAGGACGCAAGATATTAAGAGGGTCTATAGATAAATTTGGATGAATAGATTCAACCTTCCCAAAAGCAAGAAGTGCATGAGGAGCACTGTGATGAAGCATCAACACATTAAATCAACAAAAAACAAAGGTAAATTATCAACAAATAGCAAAAAAGAAACAGTGAGCAAACCTCAAAGGAAGAGAGTTAAAATCCCCACAGACCAACATTGGAATACCTGCACTGGTAGCTATTTTTTCCAATCCTTTTAAAAGTGTATGAACCTGATTGAGGGAAAGAAAATGTAAGTATTACTTTCTATGAATAGCCAACTTGGAAACCAAAGAAAAGTAAATTACCTGCCAGAGCTTGACATCCTTCAGATCATGGTGGACGTTCACGTGAGTATTTGCCAGCATTACAGACCATTAAATGGGAATATTTTTAAAGATGAATTTAAAGGTTTATTTGAATGATCAAGAATATTTCGAACGTGAATCTCCTACAAAGAGGAGCAAAAAATTGGGGAAAACTGAGAGCACACAGCATAACTGAGTAAAAATACTAGGGAAAAGCTCACCAAGGTAATTCAATAATTACAAAAGAAGTACAAGCACAATGAAACTTGCTTCTCATCAGTACAGTACCCAATACACAACCAAACACTTACAAGAAACACTGTCTGCCTACACCTCAAACTCCCCCAAAAACATAGACACATTGTGTGAAATAATGTATATCATAGATAGAGAAATCATACAGAAGTTGCAGACATAAATCAAACAAGTCACAAGCTCTAGCGCAAGTAATCAAACGCAAAGTTTCAAGTGACCATTACCACACAAAGAATTTGATGTTTTCCAAGGTTGTCAGCTCCCTGGTTACTGTTAAATTTAGCTTCCAGAACAACAATGAGTGCAACATTATCCTGTAAAGAAAACACTTAATGCATGAGTACCAATAGGACAAAACTTAATGCCCTGTATGAAAGAAATAATAAACAAATTAAGCTCCAAGCAACCATACACAAACTCATAGCTTATAATAGAACAATTGAAAAACAAACAGAAGCCTTAAATAATAAACAAATTAAGCTCCAAGCAACCATACACAAACTCATAGCTTATAATACGACAATTAAAAAACAAACAGTAGCCTTAAATTACAATCACTAAGAGTAAGCAACAAAAGATCGAGAAACCAAAAGAAAACATAGATTCATTGAAGTTAAAGAAAACTTCCTCTACATAGCCTTTATTAGATGGTAAATTCAGCCTCCTCTGTTTCATTATTATTATAATGTCACTATAGAAAAACACCAAACATAGATTCAGTGGAGACTGGGCCGTCTTCCCCAAACTGGCGTGGTGCGGTGGTGGTGTAATGAGTACGTTTTGGAAGATGGCATCCTCTGCGATTGGTGTGGTGGAGCGATGGGAGGAAGCTCTGCGTGATTCTTGACGACCGGACTATGGTGCAATGGGTCGTGAATGGGGCCGCCGATGGCTAGATGGGAGGCGTGCACAGTGAAGGCTATACTATCAATATCACGCGAGAAGAGATAAATAGGGTTTTTGTGCGATTTAGGAACGGGCCGGCTAGGTCTTTAAAAAAAATCTTGAAACAATTTAGTTAAGAGGCGCAAATAAAAACTAAATGATATGCTGACACATAAGACCTAGCCGTCCTAAAATAATTTTTTTTTTATGGCCGTCCTAAAAGAATTTTATAAGACAGTCAGTGGCCGTCTTAAAAGAATTTTATAAGACGGCCACTAATAAAATTTTTTTATAAGACGTTCCGTGAACGTCCTATTTTTTCAATTCTTTTAGGACGGGGCTTTATAGGACGGCCACTAGCTGTCCTATAAGACTTATAATACGGCCAGTGACCGTCCTATAAAGCCAAATTTGTAGTAGTGAGTGTATAGATAATGAAACTTTTGATCATGCAATTTTTACCTTTCTTTGTAAATTTTAATTTTAATTTCAGCATCATAATTTAATTGTGTGTTTGTGCTGGTTAATATACTGCATACAATAAATTTTCTTAATTGTATATATACTCATATAATGGCTTGAGGACTTGGCTGACGATAACAAAAACAAAGTCATAAAGTGTTTATAATAGGAAACTTTTTACTATAGTCTATCTATGTTTTGCAAAATTGATATTACGTTATATGTCATGTATGTATTATTTTCTTAAAGTAAAGATAGATGGGAGGAAAGTTAGATTAACGATTAGTTGTACAACTACCACATAATGATTGGAGAAAAAGACAAACTTAGTTTGTCAAACATTAATAACACAATATGAAATTTAATAATAGATCGTCCTAATTATATAATAGATAACTCCAACAAAATTTAATAAAATAAGTCAAATATTAGTAATAAAATAGTTTGACAACTTCAATTACTCACCACACATCACTAAGGAAACAACTTTACATTTAACTCCCACCATCGCCAAAAACACGAGTCCTAATATTCTCGTAGGAAATAAGGAGCCAAAAAGAGCATGTAACCCTTTTAAATATTGTTTGATGGTATAAGTTACACAATTATTTGCATGAATTCATTTCACATTGCACAATTATGTCTAGTGCATCAACACCGACTACAAATGTAATTATCTCATTTTTTAACCTGATAACAAAATCTTCTCCACCATGAGACTCCTTTCTACTTTTTGTCTTACTCACTTACTACCATATATGACGAGTGTACGAAGTCCATCCATCAAACTATATAAACCATTTTTAAAAATATTAAATTAATATATGGACTTGCATATGCATGTTGAAGAAAATGATGTAACAAATTACGGTTGATGTAAAGTTGATTTGTGTTAGAAAAATATCGATGTGCATGCAACTACATTGAAAGACTTATCATAATGGTAACATCAAATTAGCATATTTGCTAAAATTAATTTTTTTCCTTAAAAGCCATGCAAATTCAGTAAATAATTATTCAAATATATGATATGCAATAACATATCATGGTCGATATAAAGTCTAACAATGTAAGAAAATATTACTTCAAACTAATATAATATAAGGATAATAAGACACGAACATGTACAATTGCTAAAAAAAAGAAACATTATATTAAACTAGTTTGTGGACTTGCATAAGCATGTTGATGGATATCATCATAGACATGAATTTTCATTCTTAACCTAACTACCATGTCATAATATCATTTTTTGTAATATTAAATTAGTAAGTGGACTTGCATGTACAATTTAAAGACAACATTGAAACAAATTATAGTCGATACAAAATTGAATTATGGTAGAAAAATGTCAATATTTATGCAACTACATTAAAAGAATGAACATAATAGCAACATCAGATTAACATAATAGTAACATAGCATAATAGCCAAAATAAAATTTACCTTAAAACTCATGCAAATTTAATTAAAAAAAATAATCTTCAAATATAACATGTGCATTTTTTTTCAAAAACCGACCAACCAACCTGAGTCCAGGTCCAAACTGAGCCTATGTTTTTTTTTTTTTTAAGGTTGGTTGGTCTGGTAGGTCCAAAATATTACAAAACCGACCTTATTGGTTCGGTTGTAGGTCCTCCAAAAATAAAAACCGATAAAACTGAACCGACCAATTCTTTTATATATATTAATATATATTTTTAAATATTATATAATATATGTTATAAAAAATAAATAAAATGAAGTATTAATTAATATTATACAAATATACAAAGTAAAAGTCCTAAACAAATATACAATATGTGGAATCATGATTTTGAATTTGGGAGAGAGTGAGTATTGGAGCATCAAACATGAAAAAATGTCAATAGTGAAATACATTGTCATATGGCACATATTGATAGCTTTAAATTTATTAGACATTAGAAATGAGCAGGAATAGCAGTTCTTATAACCAGTAGTACGGTAGTACCACACCTGTGTGTTCTAGCTTTAAAAAGTGTTTGTATGAGTAAAATATTGTTTGCACTTTCTATTGTATTTTTTATTATGATAATAATTTTTAAGTAAAATTATAGTTTCAAAATTGCCAAACCAACCTCCCTCAAACCGACATTGTAGGTCGGTTTGAAGGTTGGTTTTTTAGGGGTTATAGGTCAGCTAAGGTTTTGAATTTTTCAAAATTGCCAAGATAAAGTTGGCTTGTAAAATGACTTAATAGCCGACCTACCGGACCTATGCCTACCCCTAGTGCATACCATCTAGATTACTGTGGATATGGGTTCACTATGAATAGAAGAAAAAGGTCGATAATAAAAATGGGATTGGGTACTGTCAGGTCCCGATATTTTACATACAAATAAGTGCATAATCTAAACATTTTATTGATTGAAAACCTTGATATAATTGATTATGACTTTATTAAAAGAAAAATTGAAATATTATATTGGCATTAAATAGAAAAGACTTTGAAACTAAAAACCTTACAAAGAAAAACTTGCAAAAAGTTCAGCCACTTATTAAGATTTACAATTTATTGGATAAGAAAAAAGAAACTTAATCCTAAGGAACCAATAACCACTCTCAAACATTGCCAAATCCTCATCATGGTATTTCTGAAAAGGTAAAGGGAAGCTTAGGGTGAGTGAAATCACTCAGTAAGCATACTTACTTTACTTGGAACATTAAGCATACACGACACATGTACACACTTACAAACAAACAAGTAATTACAACATGCTTATGCTTTTGAAGTAGTGCTTGCAATGCACATGTCTTAAGAACATACAAAAAAATCATCATAATTAAATAACCTGAACCATCCACTTAAAAACTTATCATAGCAGAGCCTTTACATAAGTCACCTGTCAGTGACTGGCACGTGTGAAAGACATGTGCAAGTGAGACTTAATATATAACTTAGAAAATTGGAATTTCATACATAATTCTCACATACACATATATGTCCAAACCAAAGGTAAGGACTCTTTAGTCCCCAGGTACCCTAACTTACACGAGAGACACTTCCCTCACACGACCCTTAATTTATTATAGTGCACTTAACTTATCATATTACTCAAAAACATAAAATTTCATAATGATGGTTCAAGTATCAATAAAAATATCATATAAAACTTATTGCTTTAAACCTTGCATAAAACTTATCATCTCTCAAAAGCATAGCATAAACGAAATATTTTCAAAACTTGTATTTGAAATATCATGATTCAATGATGCATATGTCATGCCATTAATGACCATGTAATTGTAAGTACACTTAATCCATTCAGATAAGCATAATATCATATATCATATAATCATGGCACAAGAATATTTTCATAGCACATACCACATATACATACTAAAATGAGACCACGCTATTTATTTAGTGACAAAGTTCTAGAAGTAAGGAAGAGAGGAAACAAAAACATGAAAGAAGAAGGAGAAGTTTAGTAATTGTATTCTCATTATTTCATATGTATTACTTTTGCATGCTAGCACTGTATATATACAATATGATCATATGAGTCTAATTGACTCAATAGCAGGAGTGACATGGCATAACAGCCTTGTAACAAACTCAACAATAGCACACACACACTAACAACATGTAACTAATTATTAGTCTAACATCTTCCCACAAGCTACAGGTCTTGGAAGAACTGTCAGCTTGGTTCTTAGTTCAACAAATCTTGACCTAGCTAAAGCCTTTGTCATCACATCTACTATATGTTCTTGAGATGGTGTAAATTCAACTTGAAGTGTTCCAGCCAACAATTTCTCACGAATAAAGTGGAAATCAATCTCAATATGTTTTGTTCTGGCATGAAAGATAGGATGTTTAGCAATGTATCTAGCTCCTACATTATCACAGTAAATAACTGGAACTGTATGCAGCTCCACCTTCAGTTCTGTCAAAACTTTCTGTATCCATATGAGTTCACAAACTGCATGTGATAATGCTCGAAATTTAGCTTCAGTTGAAGATTGAGACACAACCTTTTGCTTCCCAGAATGCCAAGAGATCAAGGAATGACCTAAGTAAATGCAGTAACCACCAGTGGAGCGACGATCATCACTGCTTGACGCCCAGTCTACATCAGTGTATGCAGTTAAACTCAAGCTGAGTGACTTGTGTAACATTAGGCCATAATCAGTAGAACCCTTGAGATATCAAAGAAGTCTCTTTGCAGCAATCCAATGGGTTGATGTTGGCTGTTGAAGAAACTGGCATAGTTTGTTCACAGAAAAACTTATCTCAGGTCTGGTAATGGTACAATATTATAATGCTCCTACCACAGTCCGAAAAAGAGATGGATTGGGCAGTGTATCACCTGAAGCTTGAGAAAGTTGTTGACCTGCAACCATAGGCGTAGAGACAGCCTTGGTTTCATTCAACTGAACTTTATCCAAAAGATCTTTAATATATTTAGACTGACTCAAGTGCAAGCCATCAGTAGTATGAGTAACTTCAACCCCCAAGAAGAAACTCAAAACACCAAGATCCTTAAGAGAAAATACTGAATTAAGTTTAGTAATCAAAACAGCAATGAATGAGTCATTGTTTCCTGTCACAAGGATATCATCAACATAGATTAATAGGACTGTAAAAATGCCATTTTGATTATATATCATCATGGAAGCATCAGCATTGGAGCTAGAAAAACCCCACTGAAGTAAGCAGGCACTCAGCTTAAGATACCAAGCTCTAGGAGCTTGCTTAAGTCCATAGATCGATTTTTTTAGCTTGCAAACAAAACTGGGATGTTGAGGACTAACAAAACCTTCAGGTTGGGACATGTAGACTTCTTCCTGAATATCACCATTCAAGAAGGCTGTATTGACATCCAATTGGCGAACACACCATCCCTGAGAAAGAGACAAACTAAGCACAATCCTTATTGTAGTGGGTTTTACAACTGGACTAAAAGTTTCTATATAATCTACACCTTCTGTCTGCTGAAATCCCTTTGCAACAATCCGAGCTTTGTATTTATCAAGAGAATAATCAGCCTTTAGCTTGGTTCTAAAAACCCACTTGTGACCAATTATCTTACAACCCGCAGGAGGTATCACTAAATCCCAGGTACCATTGCTGAGAAGAGAATTATATTCACTTTGCATTGCACTGTACCATTCATTAGCCTGAAGAGCCTCCTTGACTGAAGATGGTTCAGGTAAAATTGTGACAGCCATGTTTACTTTAGGTTTGTACACACCTAGCTTTGCCCTTGTGAGCATATGATGAGTGTTAATAATTGAAGGAGGGCGATGAATGGTAGAACTAAGAGAAGGTAAGTCAACTGTGAGTTGAATACCATTGGGATTAAAATAGGCATTAGCAGAAGTATCGAGCAAAGGGGTAGAGATAGTCTGATCAGCCAAGAAAGGCATCATAGTAGCAGGAGGTAATAAAGACATATCACTGCTCAAGGCAGCATTAGTAGCAGACGAAAAAGAAGCTAGAGACTGAGAATTGGGCATGGGAGATGGAGACTGATCAATAGATAAATGAGCCGTTTGACCAACGGGTATATGAGATGACTGAGTAACTGGCACAGTAGGTGACTGATCAACAGCTAGATGAGGTGATGGTGTAGCAGATACCCGTTGGTTTGAAATGGTGTGCACAGAAGACAAAGATTTTGAACTTACAACGGGCATATGAGGAGAGAGACTAGGCATGTGATAGGAGGCCTGATCAGAAGGACTAGTGTCAGAAGAGGCAGACAATTGAACAGGTAACCGTTGGCTGGAGAGGTCAACATCTAATGCAGGAAAGGCATTAAATATTTGCTTGGTAGTATTGCCTGTAGGAATAGTCACAAACATAGGTGATGAAATAGAGGGAGTGTGCTGTGAAGCAGAAACAGCTGGCGAAGCTGGTTGCAAAAATGGAAACACAGTCTCATTAAACCTAACATGAGGAGAAATATAAATTCTTTTGGAAACTGGTTCTAAACACCAAAAACCTTTGTGTTGAGTTGCATAACCCAGAAAAACACATGGTAATGAGCAAGGTTCCAGTTTTGTGTGAGTATAAGGTCTGAGAAAAGGAAAACACAAACAACCAAAAGTTTTAAGAGGTGAGTAGTTAGGCTTAATATGAAACAGCAACTCATAGGGACTACCCAAATTGAGTGTTGCTGTGGGTAGTCTGTTAAGGAGGTATAAGGTAGTTTTGAAACCATATTCCCAGTAAGTCATTGGAACTCCAGCTCTCATTAATAAAGAGAGTCCAGTCTCAACAACATGGCGATTCCTCCTCTCAACAACACCTTTTTGAGAAGGAGTATGAGGGCAAGGCAGTCTCCTAAGATATCCATTCTGAAATAAATGACTTTCAAGTGCCTGCAACTCAGTTCCATGATCACTATGTAACTGTTTTATTTTGGTATTAAATTGTCTCTCCACCATTGCTTCAAAATGAAAAAACACTTGAGAAGCTTGAGTTTTATTTGAAAGCAAATAAATCCATTGGTATCTAGAACAATCATCAACAAACAAAAGGAAGTATTTCATATTATTCACAGAGACAACAGGTGATGGTCCCCACAAGTCTACATGTACAATATCAAAAGGTTTCTCAACCCTAACATGGACATGAGGTAAAGGCAATCGGTGAGATTTCCCTAATTGACAAGCAGTGCACAGTTCAGGCAAACTATTGGACGTAACAGTCTTATTCATACTGGAAAGAACATTATTTACAATGGAAGCATGAGGATGACCAAGCCGATCATGCCACAGCTCTCCACTTACCTCAACCTTGTTACACAACACCTTTGCTTTAGAATCTGAAGAAGGAATTCTATACAGCCCATCTTTAGTGTCCTTCCTCAAAATGGTAATCCCGGTAGGAAGATCCTTCACAAGAAAACCAGTGGGAAAGAACTCAACACAAACATTATTATCATGGCATAATTGTTTCACAGAGATCAGATTCTTTTCTAGTTGAGGAACACACAACAAATTCTTTAATTTAAGTTGCTGAGAAATACTAGGTAAAAGAGCACTACTAGAATGAGTGATGGGAATAGTAGAACCATTACCTAGCATCACAGAAGCATCACCATTGTAAGGAATAGCATCTTGAAGAACTGAAACATCAGAAGTTAAATGATGTGTGGCTCCAGTATCTATAAACCAAGTTTGAAGATTTGGTAATGCAGGTTGAGTGATTGTAGAGGTAACCAAGGCTTGAGGTGAGTTTTGAAGATCTGGTAATGCACATGAAAGACTTGCACCAATATTCTGTGGTTCTTGAGTCAGAGATAAGTGAGCTTGAGGAGATGAATCCTTAGGCTTGTAAGGCATACTGTTCTTAGACTGAGAATATCTGAAAAATCATCTAGCTGCAGTATGTCCCAATTTTTTACAAATCTAACATTGTATGCTTTCATAACTCGAGTTCTTGTTTTGTCTTGATTAGAATACTGACTAGATAATCGATGATTGGAGGAGAAAGGAACCTCATATTTATTTGCACTTTTTGACTTATTCGCAACAGTATGGACATAATTGGTTTGAACAACTACTGGATCAGGCATATTCATCCTCTCTCTTTGACACTCATTCATACGCATCTTCGTGTAAAGTTCATCCAGAGACAATATTTGTTTCTTATTAGTGATATTAGTAACCAAGGAGGTGTAATTACTATCCAAACCTCCAAGAACATAGAGCATTTGCTCCCTATTGCTAAAAGTATCACCAGCTGCCAAGAGATGATCAATGAGATCTTTGGATTTATTAATGTATTGTTCCATCGACAGAGTGCCTTTTCGAAGTGTCTGTAAACGCCATCGAAGATCCATCAGTCTTGACTGTGAATCATCATTAAAGAATTTTGCAAGAGCTTTCCAGTATTCAAGAGCAGTGGATTTGCCAATCAGAAACTTCAAGAAACCAGTAGACACAGAAGAATAGATCCAATTCTTTACTGCATTATCCTGTCTATACCATAGTGAGTATGCTGTACTTTCTTCGAACAGTTCTTGGACTGTAACAGCACCATCTTGATTTGTTGTTGCAATGTTTTTCTTGACAAATCTTGAAGGTATCACAAATGAATCATCAATCAGTGAGTGTAATCCATAGACGGCAATAACTTGTTTTAGTTGTTCATGCCATATTAAGTATTTTGTTTCATCCATGTAGGTAGAATTGGTGTAGTTGAAGCACTTGTATGTTGTTGTGATTGTTGAGTAGCTGATAAAGGAGCTTCAACATTTGCATATGCAGTTTGTGTAGCGTGAACAGCGGAAGAAGATTTGGAAGCCATTGATGGCTCTGATACCATGACAAAGTTCTAGAAGTAAGGAAGAGAGGAAACAGAAACGTGAAAGAAGAAGGAGAAGTTTAGTAATTGTATTCTCATTATTTCATATGTATTACTTTTGCATGCTAGCACTGTATATATACAATATGATCATATGAGTCTAACTGACTCGATAGCAGGAGTGACATGGCATAACAGCCTTGTAACAAACTCAACAATAGCGCACACACACACCAACAACATGTAACTAATTATTAGTCTAACATTTAGCCATAATGGTCACAAAGCAAAACATATATGTAAAAACAACCATGAAAATATTCATACACAAAACAAAGCAAATAATACTTAATATTACAAGTAAGGTTAGTCTACTTATCTGATACGAATAACTAACACAGCTAAAAATACTAGCTAGTTCACTTGGAATTTAACCTAAATAAATTATAATTTATTAAATATTAGACTCTCATACTTTTTAAAGTTATCCCCTTTTTATAATTTAATCAAAATAATCAAAAAGTGTTATTTCAATAATTAGGTTCAACCCTTATTTTATACATAATAATTTCTTTCTTTTTTTCCCAAAAATTTCATATTTTTCATCACAAAATCATTTGTTGTTTTCACTGTCAAGAAAAGCTATATAATTTATTTGAAATTATTTGCAGTCATAAAATTACTAAATTTTACAAAAGTTTTATAGAGATACACTAAAATGTCTAGTAAAATTGTCAAGTAAAACTAAAAGCTTAATAATTACAAAAACGATTTTTGTTCGCTAACTTTCAATGCTGTCAATATAAGAAAATCAGTAACCTTAATGAAGTTAAACATTTTTAGAAAATTATTTTTAAATTATTTTAAACTAAACTTTTTACAGTACCTCTATAACTTAAATATAATTATATATAAAAAATTTCAAATATTTTGGAATCCATTTTATGGCTAAAATGGGTTTTGAAACTACTTCAATAAATCTACTGGAAAACTTTTCAGCAGCGAACATATATAAATCAAACATTCTTACAATATCTATATTTCATCTAAAATTCACCAAATTTTGACAAATAAAAATAAGACACATTTAACACATTATAAAAATTTTCAAGTATTTTTAGCATATATAAAACCATAAGCTAATTCTAAACTTTTGTTTTAAATCTATCAGGTTTTCTATTTTCAGCAAAAATTTTGAATTCGTAAAATTATATTAAATTAAATACATAGATTTTTATAATGAATCTAAAGCCAAAATTTTCTTTATTGTGTCTAGTTACAAATATAAAACTTTTATCTTCAAATTAAAATCGAAACCCATATAAAACAACCCTAAAATTCGAGTTGTTCAAAAACAGACAGATTCAAAACACAAACTTAAAAAATTCATAACAAATTCAATATAAATGATATTTTGACAAATAAATATTCGTTGAACTTGTAAAGAAGTATAATTTGATATTAAAATTTAATTGATAAATATAATGGTTCGAAAATAATTTATTTTCAAGTTTCAGCAGAAATTTTGCAAATAATTGTCTTATAAATTTTTATAGAAATTCACAAAATTAATTCCAAATATTAATTTTATGATTAAAATCACCCAAAATAATATTCTCAAATTATTGTTCTTAATTAATTAAGAGAAGACGAAATTAAATACTAAATGAATACAAATAGAAAGTGGACATTACAAGGAAAAAATCATTAACATTGCAACTACTTATACCTTAAGATAATAGTGCTATATTAAATTTCAGTTTTTTTTTTTTTTTTACCTATATAGCTCATTTTTTACAAAAGAGTCATTTTTATTAATTTAGTATTAGATATAATTTTTACCATAATACCCTTTCTTTCATTATTTTTTTTTAATATGTATGTAAAGCTTACAATTCCTCTAGAAAACTTTGTAAGATTTACGAAAATCATTTAAGTGCTAAAAATGTTTTAAGATTATTATTTATGGTATAACCATGTTAATTCTTTATTCAAATTGAAAAGTATCTTATAAATTATTATTTTCTTAACCATTAATATTAATTCTATTGTATTCATTTTTATAATATTTTAAATAATTTACTTTCCTTGTTGAATTAAGTTGAGGGTACCTAATTTTAAACATTTTGTTTAAAGCCTTCTTATCAATTATGTTTACGTTTATGACTCTGATACCAATTTTTAAACGCTGAATTTTAAAGCTTCAGTTAACTTATTTTCCTATATGTTTTTTGAATAAACAAAACCCAAAAATTAGGTTATCAAATTCTATTTCATTTACTTTAACAAATTTCTATGTAAAATAATTTTAAAATTTTTTCCCACGGGATGATCTATTAGATATAGTATACTGAAAATATAATCTGAGTAATAATCTAAAAGAGTGTCAAATCTTTTAAAATTTTCTAAACAAGTTTCATAGCATTCATTGTCAAAATATTGTTCTAAAAGCTCCATATATTTTCTTTCAAATTCTTCTATTTTAGTCATGATTTCTTTATTTTTATTTATGAATGAGCTAAACAAATATTTAAACATTCAATATTCTTAATTAACTTAAGGTTACAATTATCATATCTGAATTAAATGGTCCACCACGATCTTTCCTTCCTCTATCCGTCTTCTTTTATAACACCTATTATGCCTCAGCTTGCTTCAATCCTTGATACCTACCTAGTAATGGTGAAGCCCTTGCAATTAATACATATTATGGTGTTTAAAATTGGACTTGTAAAGAAATAAAAAAAAAGAGTGACTTCACTCCATTTTATTCATAATATAATAATTATTACAACCTAAAGCCAACTAAGAACCTTGAAGGGATCCTTAGCTTCTCATTCCTTGAAAATACATTATTTCTATATTATACATAGATTGAGAATAACTTAAGCTTCCTATTTCTAAGCACTCTCTCCGTGTATCCTTCGTGTGTGTGTAGATGGAAATAAGAATTCCTTTTATAACATAAATAATCTCTTTTAAAAAATAATTTATCTACTTTTACTGTTCCTTGGTATGTGCTGCCGACAAGGTATGGGTTCTACATTTTTGCTTTTCTTTGTTGTGTCGATGGTCTTCTTTCACCTTTCTTTGTCTTTTTCTATCGACAATTTTGATGATGTAGATGATAACGTTTCTTCATCTTCTCGATCTCTTATGCAAAAAATGCATGTGTGATCCTTGGTAACCTTTCTAGCATAGAAGCAAAAACACGTTTCTGGACATACTTCTAAATTGTTACTGTTGAAATTTGCTTCAAATTTATTGATTTTTTCACCATTTTCTTCAGTGAGAGCTATATTATTATGAGAAATAATGATGATTTTATTAGTTGAATAATTTACTTTGATTTCAGTAGAATTGTCAATTTTTTTTTGATTTAATAGTAAATTTGTCCTAGCATTTGTCCTCTTAATATCAAGAGTTCTTCTATATTGAATTCCTTTTTTGGTAATGCCCTTGGCTTGGGAACTTCTCTGTTAATGTTAGCAATGCCTAATTTGACAAAATGATAAGGACTGATACAACTTTCATCATTCTAGTCCATTAATGAATTAAAAAATCTAAGATAAACAGGTTTATCTCCTATTCTAATTTTTTTTCCTAAAGTTTTTTATGGCTTTCTTGAAATTTTAGGAAAATAATAAAATTCTCTTAAATTAATCCATGGATAAAGATTTTTAATTTAGCCTGCATGATATGCTCTATATACAAAAATTGGATCTGCTCATTAAAGAATATTGAATTTTCTTTCAGCTGGATAATCCTTTTTTGTAGTATAGAACTTTATATCCTTTATGTGTTCCTGAGTGGACTTTCTAGCCAAGTTGTACAAGCTCAACCATTGTGTTTTGCTGAAATTTGTGTATAGATCTTTTTCTTCTTCAACTTCTGATATATTTATGGTAGATGTTTCCCTTCATAAGACGGGTGGTCTTACTACTTTTTCTAAAGTTCTTAACCTGTTCGTTGATGCTGATTGTTGTAGTGCTGTAGAATAATTTTTTATAACTTCTTTTGGATTTATTAACTTTGGTGTTTTATAATTGACATAGCTTCCTTCATCTTCTATTCTATTGGTGAAGACTCTGTGAGTTACTCTACTAAATCCAATAATAGCTTTGCTTGCATATATCCAATTATTGTAAATTTCAAGTTTTGGACCATTGTAAACTACATAAATCTTCTTTTGTTCTTCTTTTTCTGCTTCATCAGCCCAATTGAGTTTTCCTTTTCCTTTATCAGAGGTTTTATCTTCTTTTGAATTGCTAGGTTCTTCCGTTTTAATCTGGGTTCTTTTCTCAAAAGTGTTTTTAGAATTTTTGAATTATGAGAGTTGTTTTGGACAATTAAGTTCTTTCTTTATATTGCCTGTCTCCATAAGAGATTTTTCAAGATATAAAAGTTCAAGTTATTCCTGAAGGATTTTTATTTCCTTCTTTTTTATCTTGATCTTTATATCAATCTGCTCTATTCCTGCGATCATAAAATAATTAATGGTGCTAATTCTCTAGTTAATGCATCTGCTAAACTATTTTTAGTTCATGGTAAATATTCTACATCAAACTTTTAATAACTGAACCATTGCTGCCATCTGATAAGTCTTCCTTGCATATAGTATCTTGAAATGTTAGTTCTTAAAAATGTCCAAAATTTTTATTTTTAGTTCTAACTATAAACCTTGAACTTATAAAATTTATTGCAAACTTCTTAATGACTTTCTTTACAGCTAAGTATTCTGTCTTATTACTATGGTAATTTCCTTTAGGGTCTTGAAAAGATCTTGAAGTGAATCTACAAAGATATGCATCTTTTTCATTAACCTTTGTTTTAATACTGCTCCCCAATATTCATGTAAAACGTCTGTTTCTATTATCTTTTTATCATCTGATCCTGAATAGTATAGAGCTGCTAAATTTTTTACTTGTGCTTTTACTTTATCCATATATTTTGTGTCCTGATTGGTCCGTTACCAAACATAATTTTTTTTTAAGTTTTGTGGTTCAATAATGCCGCTTATCCTAGTGAGTTTTATGGGCCCACTGGACCAGAAGCTTCTCAAGCTCAAGCATTTACTTTTCTAGTTAGAGATCAACGTCTGTTTGCAGTGGTTTTCTTATTTATGCTAATTTATTTATATATGCTTCTGCATATGTTAGGCATATCACTACTACAAATTTGCCTTTATAGGACGGTCACTGGCCGTCCTATAAAGTCCCGTCCTAAAAGAATCGAAAAAATAGGACGTTCACGGAGCGTCTTATAAAAAAATTTTATAGGACGGTCACTGGCCGTCCTATAAAATTCTTTTAAGACGGCCATTGACTGTCTTGTAAAATTCTTTTAGGACGGCCATAAAAAAAAAATTCTTTTAGGACGGCTACTCTTTATAGACGGCTACTGACCGTCCTAAAAGAATTTTATAGGACGGCTACTGGCCGTCCTAAAAGAATTTTTTTTTTCTATGTTCGTTTAGTACTGAAATCTATATATAACATGTGCAAATTAATTTTATTCTAGAAACACGATTCCTTAATAAATTTCATTCCAAAAATATTCATAATTTACATCACATATACATATATATGGTTCAAAAAAAAAATTGGCACGGCTTTCAAGTTTTCTTTTCCCGCTTTAGTTTTTCAATTCCCTCTTTCTTTTTAGGACTTAACCTGACAATCAAAATTCAACTCATAGATTCACAATAAGAAACTAACAAGCCAAATATCATTAATACTAAACATTAAGATTGATACTCATAACAGAAATGTAAAGAAAATGGCCAAAGATGGGCGAAAAATGGCAAACGAAAATCAAGGAAGGAGAATGATCAGAGTGAGCAAAAGGAAACAAAGAAATCAAATGTCCAACTATTTAAAAAAAATAATTATTAAAGTCGAGCAAAATACAAATATCAATCCAAAGTGGAGAATATATATATATATTTAAAAAAATTACCAAAGATTAGCGTAAAAATAAAATAAATAATAAGTGTAGAATAAATAATCAAAGCCTTCACATGCTACCAGCTCTGCAAGGAGAAAGATATATAAATAATCAAAGCCTTCACATGCTACCAGCTCTGCAAAAATCAATTATTGTTAGTGGTGATATTGAAGGGGATGGGGATAAGGATGAGTATCCTGGTGAGAAAGAGGAGGAGAGGAAGGAGGACGAGGGATTGAATTTTTTTAACTTAAAATGAGTTAGGTTCACTTGCAAGGAGAAAGATATATAAGTAAAAAAAATTACACTCGTTCTTATAAATTCGTTTAGGACGAACGCAGAAAAAAAAAAATTCTTTTAGGATGGCCACTAGCCGTCCTATAAAATTCTTATAGGACGGCCACTGACCGTCCTAAAAGAAATTTTTTTTTTTTTTTTTCTGTGTTTGTCCAGTACTGAAACTATATAGGACGGCTAATAGCCGTCCTATATAGTAACATATAGGACGGCTAATAGCCGTCCTAAAAGAATTTTTTTTAAGACGGTTAATAGCCGTCCTATAAAGTTCCGCCTAATTTTTTTCGTAATAGCCGTCCTATATTTCTTATAGGACGGCCATATACTTGAGACCGTCCTATTTGTTTCTCACTCTAAATTATAAGCCGTCCTATATTGCCCAAATTGTAGCAGTGATACTAAAAATCTTTATAATTAATTTTATCTTTAAATCACGCTAGGAAAACTTTTTTATGTTATTTAAAATATGGGATTATAGATGATGTTTTCCATCTTCTATTTCTAACAGTAAATATTTTATTTTTTTATGGAGCTATTACTGCTTTCTTTTCATATAGTACTACCTTGATTTTCTACATTCTTGCAAAACATTAATAATATCTAAGTAATGTTTTTGTAAATTATCACTGAATACTAGTATATCATCTATATAAACACAACAAAAATTATGAAATTTTTAAAATATATTATCCATATATTTTTTGAAAAATTCTTAGTGCTTGATTTAATCCAAATGGAACAACTGTCCATTGAAATTGCCCTTGTGGACAACTGAATGTTGTTAATTTATGAGATTCTTCATCTAATCTTATATGCTAAAATCCACTTTTACAATCAAAACTTGAAAAATACTTTTTTTCCTTTGATGAGTGATAATAGTTCTTCTTTCTTTGGAATAAAATAACCAGCATCAATAGTTTCTTTGTTTAAAGCTTTGGAATTTATTACCATTCTCTTTTTTCCTATTCTTTTCTCAGCTTCTTTTTCCATTAAAAATGCTGGACTAGAATGTGGTGAATTACTGAGAATAATTACTTTTAATTCCAAAAGTTATTGAATTTGTTTTTCAAATTTCCCTCTGTTTTCTGGAGTATAAATCATTGGTTTAACATTTATGACTTTTGAAGGGTCTTTTAATTTTATATTTGTTATTTCATTAGATTTGTTAATATTTGAATTTAATGAATTTTCAGAGCATACTGTTTTTAATAATTTTTTTACACATGTTAAAGTTTTATCTTCTTGTATTTCATTTAGGAAGGAATTTTGGTCAACCTCTATATCTAAAGAAATATTTTCTAAATATATATGGTTTTTGTTGTTCTACATTCTCACCATGTTTTCTCTTTCTATGTTGTGACATAAAAATTGATGATGAAACAGCTAAAGCTTTTCTTATTTTCGATACATAGATGGTTTCACCTTCTAGGGTTATTAAGCTTATTCTATCTAAATATTGGGTAAAAGGTTGATATAAATTTAAGAAATTGTTTCCTAATAAGATATCAACTCCAGTTCATTGTTGATATATCGTAGGTATATGAAAGATTTCTCCTCCTATTAATATATTTGTGTCTTTTAAAACTTTATTAAGGTTTATTGTGGTATTATTTGCTATTCTTACTATTAATTCTTTTGATCATTGTTTCCAAAGTTCTTATAGAAACACATATTTACTAGCTACACACATACTCGCACTTGTATCAACATATGCATGCAAATGATAATTATTATAGCCTTTAAATTTTAATCCTATTTTTATATATGCACTGTTTGGATTTATTATACTTAATAACTCTTCCATTAATCAAAATCAAATTCTGAATCAGAATCAGATGTTTCTGAATTTATTATTTCTTCTTCAGTTTCTTCTAATAAATAGATACTGCATGTATCTTCTATGTCAGATTCTTCTATTCCTTCTAGTTCCATTTTAAATGTTTCTTCTAGGATTTTTGCCTTTTAAGGAAATTATTTTTTAAATTCTTTCCTATGTTGACGTCTATTTGGACATTCATTAGCATAATGTCATTCTTCATTACATATCCAACATCTACATTTTTTTTTTGCTGATGGACAATAGTTTTTCTTTTCTGGTACATTATATTTTCTTCTAAAATATTTGCTTGCATGTAAGGTTATCTGTTGTATCTACTCTTATATTTTTGAAAATTCTATCGTCTAAATTTATATTTTATGAATTTTTTATACTTTTTATGCTTCTTATACTTATTATAAAGTTTTATATTGCATCCATATTTTCCTGGCATTCTAAAATCTTTTGTATAGCAACAAATTTTATCATTTCCTCTTGTTTATATTCTTTCTTTTCTTGACATTAAAGAATGATCCAATTCTCAAGACTTCTTATTCTTTCTCCTAATGTATTAGGTGTATTTTCTCTATTATTATTTTATCCTTCTATCATTGTTTTATGCAATGTTCTAGATATTTTTTTGGAAGAAAGGATTTCTTTATAAGTTTCTTGCATAGAGGGTGGTAATTTGTAATAATATATTTCATATTCACATATAAAAGAGTTTATGTAGCACATATTACATATTTTCATATTTACTAGATGTCATTTAGCTTCATTTATTTCGTTTTCACTAGATTCAGTAATGCGTCTACCTTTGTGTTCTCCAATGAATTCTTTGTATATCTCATTTACTACAGTATCTAGATATTCTCTTCCAGTAGATGCATTTCCTTACATTAACAAATGTTGTTATGTTAAATTTGTAAACCAAACTTTTACATTTTCCGTCATTTTATGAGCTACTAACACTTTACAAGTAAAAGGGTTTGTTTGTGTGGTTGTAGAAGTTTGTATTATTACACTCATTCCACTAGCCCATTCATCTAAAACTTTTATTCTATCTCTTATGTAGTCTAAATCTAAAATATCATATTTATAACTTTCGTGGGGTCTAAATTATGGTAGAATATTACCTCTAGTACCCTAATATAAACTTTCTTTCATCTTAGGTTGATGTCTTCTTCTATTAAAAAGTTCAATTTCTCCTATTTTTGTCTATTTTTTTCTTCTCTATGTGGGCAAGATATTTCTGCTCTATCTGGGATTGTTCTTTGTGGGATTGTTAAAGTAGGTTCCATGTGGATTCTTTGGTTTATATTATCTTGTTCAGATTCACTTTCACATATTATTGTCATGTCGTCTTCTTCTTTATTTGTACATATTTTTTCTTTATAATGTTTTGCCAATTCTTCATTTGTTAAGGTTAACAAACTAATTAATTTTCCTATGTCTTTATTTTTAGGATTCATAAATTGTTCTTCTAGATTTCTTCTATATCCCATTAAATTGTGATTATATCTTTAGATTTTTTTCATTCTTTCTTTTATCATTTTTAGGTATTAAAGTATTAGATCTCCTAGTGGGTTCTTTTTTTAACCTTTTTAATAGATCAAATTTTTAACCTGTTTCCTTTTGATATGTTATTAATATATTTTCTCAATTCTATTATTTCTTCATGTATATCTAATTGTCTTTTGGTCAAATTGTGTTCTCTTATTTCTTCAAGGATTTCTTTTTGTATATCATTTATATTCTGTAAGTATTTGGTATTTGATTCACATGTTGCATCTACTTCTTCAGCTAAAAAAATTAAGGTTTTCATTATTGTTTTTATACATCCATTTATATTTCCATTTCCTTATAATTCTATTTCTTATAATTTTGATTTTAACATTCTATAATCTCCTATTACTTCATGTATTAATAAATTTTTAATTTCTTTAATCTCTTGTTTTAATTCTTTTATTTCTTTTTGTTCTTCCCATTTAGGATTACTAACATTTGCTTGATTTTTAGTAAACTTAATTCTAGAAACACTACTTTTTCTTCATTATATAAGAGGTTTTTCCTTAATATCTAACTTTCATTCTTCTGATATTTCAAAGTTTGTCATTACTTCTACTATTTTTTGAAAAAAAAATTTCATTTCTATAAATTCATTCTGTCCATATATTGAGCTATTATGGCTATTAGTAAGTGAATAATCTACTATGTAGTGTATTAAAAATGGGTGGTTTCCTTCTTTCATTAAATTTTTTCTTTCAAATTCATATGCTAGACTTAATACTTGATTCAAATTTTTGTCATTTATATTAATAGCGAATCTAGTGTATACTGTAAATTTTAATTTTTTATATTCTAAATTTTTATAGATCATTCCTAATAAAACATCTCTTCTTTTTATTATTTTGTTATCTAATAATGCAAATTTTATTAGTGTATCAATCATTTCTCTAAATGCGCTTTAATTAAAATTTATATTACTCCAAGATGAATATATCTAATTTTTTCTTTATTTTTTGTGAAATTTTTGATAATTTATCTATAATTGTGTATTTACCAATTAATGATACGTTAAATCTTTCATTTGCATCTGTTATGATAATACTTATCTCTAGGGAACATTTTTCTTATTTTCAAAAAATGTGATTCTTTAAATTCATCGTATTCTTTAAGGTTTAACTTTAATTTTTGAATTTCTTCAAATTTTTTTTACTAAATATCATTTATTGTGAAAAACATCCTTAAATATCTTGTGTCTCTATTTTCATTATACCTTGATTTTTTGTTTGATTCTCTATTATTTATGTCATTTTGAAATAGTATGTTTTTATTGTATGTAAGGTTTACATAAAAATTTTAGACTTAGATGGCTTAAAGGTTGAAAATGTAATTTGGTTTTCATCAAAACAATGTCATTTTGCTTATTTAAGTAAAAAAGTTGGTTTTCAATGATTTTGTTCTATTTCAAGTAGGAGTATCCAAAAATCAAAACAAATCAAATGAAACCGAAAAATCGGACCAAACTAAACCGGACCGTATAAATTTGTAAGTCATACGGTCCGATTTGGTTTTTAATTCTTCAAACCATTTTTTAAACGGTTTGGTCAGGTTAAACAAATTTCTAAACCACCCTAATCGGACTGAACCGTTATTTATATATATATAAAAATATTTTTAAAATTATATTATATTATTATTTTTTCAAAAGCATACAGAAAAATTGTATATTTCACACTCATAAAAGTAGGATTATCTATAGGTTATGAAATATACAATTTTCAACCTATTTGTTTTGCCTATATGTTGTGCAGTTTCATGTTTTTATTGTATATGTGTGGGATTAGGCTTGAGTTTAGTTTTACTTGTATTAAATAGACGACTTTAATTTGATTTTAGTCAAATTGCATGAGGATATTTATGATTATTAATTTAAAAAATATTATGTAGACATTTATTGAATGTAATTGATTTTATGATTATCTTTGGGATGTTATATGATTTATATTTCTGGTATATATTAATTAATTTGGTTAGATTCAAAGGTTTTTTTTTCTTATGTTAATTTCAAGTTTTAAGAGGTTTTGAGGAAAAAAAAATATTTTAAATGAAAAATCGTTAACCAAACCCGACCAAACTGTTCTATTACAACAATTTTATTAACCAAACAGTTTGGTTAAAAAAATTTGGCTAAAAAATGAATTGGATCGAACCATGAATACTCCTAATTTCAAGTAATTAATACACTAAATTTGCATACCAAAGAAAAATATGTATTACCTAGTTATGTTCCTCATATAACTGCAATGAATTTTCATTTGTTCAAAGAAATTTTTCTATTATCAATCAAAATATCCAATTATATACTTTCAATCATATAATGACCGATATATATATATATATATATATATATATATATATATATATATATAGTCAGATATTAAGTTTAATAGTAATATGTAAAGTTGTGTGTTCGTTCAAAAACAATATATATTATTTTAAGTTGAAACTAATTCTAATATGGTGTTGTTGATTTAGGTATACAAAAAAATGAAAACAAAATATTGACAAATGTAGACTAAAACTCACACTTAGTAACACACCAAAATCAAGAGCAAAATTAAGAGTAAAATAAACAGATTTGGTATTTTAGTAGTTCTTATATTTAACAAAAGGTATGCATGTGAACTTATATTATCAAACTAGACACTAGTAGTCCCCCATTTAACAAAAGGTATAATAATGATCCAATTTTGAAAAAACATCTAATCTATAGGAGGACAATTTTGTCTTTATAAAAATATTTATTATTTTATGTTTTCTCTCATATTTTTTTTATCCATTTTATTATGAAAACAACCATATCAACCCTAAGAACTATGTCTACCTTCACCATCATCTTTATCCTAGCCCTAATACTAGCTCATTCTTTCGTCCACCCACCCTTTATTATTTATTGCAAAAAAATTAAAATATAATTTTTATTGAAACTAAAATTAGGCAACTACTAACTCATTTGAAACATCATCTCTAACAATAATTACAATTATCGTTAGTTCACTCCCTCTAAGTTTTCACCCCTTATTTTTTTTTCGACCACCTTGCATTCAATCAAAGTCACATTTTTCCTAAGTTTGATCAAATATAATGTGGTCATAAAAAATAAAGCAGATTGTGAGATCAGATGGAATAAGCTAATCGTAGTACCGATTAGGAGCAGAGATGAGTATTTCAAATTTTTTTGTTATAATTTAACATTTTGGTGAAAACCATCACCAATAACATATCTAGAAACATTTGTGTGAGATCATTAAGAATTAAACAAATATACGGAAGCGTACCTAGATCCATAACAACTAATTGATTTTGTAGCAAGGTGGTTTGTGATCTTCCTCAACCAAATCGTCTTAGTTCCTCAATGGGACCATTGTATCTATTCCAGATGGGGAGAATAGAAACTGTATTATGATTTGGTATATTAGGGACCATAACCAAGAGTCTTTATATATTATTTTAATTAGGGTTCCCATAATCTCATAATTAAAACAAAATTGGTATCTACCCAATAAGCCCATATCAAAATTAAGCAGTCTGTGGGCCTACTAAAATTAGATCACTTAATTTTAGCCCATTAAAATTAAATAGCTATTATAATTTAATATGAATTATATGTTTCCCAATTTCGTAGGAAACATAATTTCCTAACAATCTCCTACTTGGGCTACATATTATTCCTGAAACAATTATATCACAAAATTCCTTAGGCGCGCATCTATATGCTATTTATCTTTAGACTACTCCTTAAACAATATGGTCCACCTCATATATTAGCAATGGAACCACCACGGCTTTTATCACAATATAGACGTGACTAAACCACGATGATCACCATACTAATACACTCAAGGACATAGATCAAGTATGGATGAGTAGCATGGAAATTACATGCAATGTGATCTCATACATGCCTATTTCTAACTGGTCCTTCTTTAATCTTTAATAAGGTCAATCCAACGTCCTTAATGCAATGTGAACATTGCACATAGAAATCATAAGTGAGCTCAAAAATAGAATCATAAACCATCAACTTTTTTTTATTTTATAAAAGGTTGTAGCTAGTAGTTTTCAGTGGGTGCACCAGGACATCTCAACTAGGTTGGCACCTCCTTAGCACCTACTTCATGATACCGCTCAACCACTAATATTATTAAATATCAATAAAATTAAAAATATAAATAAATATTCTCAACAAACCTGTAATTAGGTTTGCTGTTAGCATCTGAATAAATGAAAGAGCTAATGAAAGATGGGGCATTCCACCACCAAGTCACTGTACATAAACTAGGAGCCCTAGAAGCTAAACTATCAACTGCAGCATTACCCTCCCTGTAAATATGTGAGCAGTGAAACTCCATGTGGATAATTTTATCTATAAAATCCGCCTAAGCAGAATGTGATGCACGAAAACTTGATAGTCAAATTTTGTATTTATAAAAAGCTCGCAAGTGCACGAATCACTTGTAATAAGTGATAAATATACTCACAAGATCGTCTCTCAAGGAATTCAGTGGTTTTTAAAACATTACTTATTTTCTTATTCAGTCGAACAAACAATCCTAAACATTCTAACAATTGTCAGGTTGTAGAACAGACTGTAAATTCCTAAATTAATTATATAATTAAAAAAAATGCAAATAAAAGTAATCACAATCAAAGTGGGAATGATGGATATATATGAGAATTTTAGTTCGCTATCCATTCATGGCAAAAATAAATTAAGCATTCAATTAAAAGTTGGCTTTAATGATTTTTCCGCTAAACCTAGAAAATCCCAAATCAATGGCAATTTTCACTACAATCAACTAATTAACTTCTTTGATCCGGACCGTTAATTAACTAATTGGAATTAGCTCAAGGAAATAATTCTAACCACCTAAACTAACACAAATCAATGCAATCAATTTAGGCTCTTGTTCATAATGCACAATTAAGCAAAGATGGCGTTTCTAATGCCTAATTCTAAAATATTCTTTCTAACTACAAACTAAGGTTTGGTCCACCATTAATTCACAATCAGAAATAATAAGAACATGAACAAGAAATAAATCTAAAACTTAAATATTATTGAATTACAAAATTGTTCTTCCAATCATCGGAAGCAATACTAAAATTCCATATAAAAATTTAGCCAAACATAATTAAATTTACTATCGTAAATTTAATTACTAAAGGCATAACAAATACAGTAATAATATTCTAATTTTAGAGATGAAAATATTATACAAGAAAATAATATCTCATTCTCTAAAATATCGTAAAATTATACTGCAAAAATAAAAAGCTATCTAAAAATAAAAAGAAACAAATAAAAATAAAAGAAAGAAAATTCACTCAAACGGAAGAAGTGAAAAACGCAACAAAATTCGATCCTCACAACTCTCTCGGATGCCTCTTATTTATAGCAATTAAAATTCAGACAGCATGCCACGTGTCAGAATGTGATTGGTCGGTCAACAGAGGGGACCCACGCGGCGCTGAGTGATTGACGGACGAGAGCTGGCGCGGATGCTGGTCAAAGCGCGTTCCACGTGGCGCTTCGTGATTGCTGGTTAGCGCCGTCCCACGCTGGTGTGTCGGCTGGTGATTCGTAGTGGGATAGCTTTCCAAGTGGCACGCTATAATTGCTCCGAGTGGCACCCAGTGTCGGTCCGAGTGGGTGCTAGCTGTCGTCCACGTGGCACGCGGTGATTGCTGGTCAACGCTGAGTGTGCGCTGACGTGGATGATGATGTGGATGATGACATGGCATTTGAATTTGACTGGGCTTTACTAAGTACATCCACTGTTCTTCTGTATAAATCCACAAGTACATCCACATTTATTTCTGTATACATCCACATTTATTTCTGTATACATCCACAAGTTCAATTAAATTCATAAAAATTCCAGAAAAATTCCAAAAAATTGTAAATTCTTCCCAAATAATTATAAACTTAAAAATGATCAAAATATATTTATTTTGGATAAAATAATAAAATAAAACATAAAATGAATGCTTAAAAACGTAACAAAATATAGGTTAAAATTGTGTTTATCAGAATGCCATCTCTAAGGTACCGAAGAAGACCGAGTCTGAAAGAGAGCAATAACATATACTGAGTCTGATTCCAACCAAAGCTGCCTCCACCAAAATTTATATGCATACCTCACCGCATGAATGGCTGCTGCTAGTTCTGCTTCAAAAGCATACGATACTCCAAGCGGGATACAAAAACAACCCTTAAGAAATGATCTAGAAGTTCGAAAAACACCTGTATAACCAGATACTCTGCTCTCTTTTTTTCGCATTTGCAGGTTGGACAGGTTATGGTTGTTGTTATTGCATGACTTGTGCCATTGTCTGCATAAGTTGCTGAATAATTTCAACAACACTTCCTTGAGCATTTACTGGTGCTTGGTCCTCAGCATTAGCCTGATTCCCAACATTATTCGAAGCCTCAACACCAGCCTCTGCTCGTACGACAGGCCTTTGATTCCTAGCTTGTCTACATTGCATTTTCCTAATAGATACGATAATAGGGAAAATATAGATATCAAACAATAATTTCATACAATTAAGCATGCATAACTAACAATTTGATTTGGTGTTTGGCTTGGTCTGTCCCCATCTATTATTATTGTCTACAAAATCATAAACCTAAGCTCTGATACCAAACTATCACAACCCAAAATTTAACCTTAAAAGTACCAATTTGACATATAAATAGATAAATAAAAGTGAACCAAATTATTCAACTTCAAAACTAATTTTCTAATATCCAAAGAAACCACAATTACTAAATGAAATTAACAAGGTTCAGTTGCAATTACGCTCAAACTAAAATCCAATTTTGGCCTGGTAAGGCACAATAACTTATTTATTAGATAACCTAGATGTTAATCCTACGGGGGTCTGACGCCATAACCAAGCCAAGCCACCAACACTTCTCAACGATTACCCGAAATCACAACGAACTACATGAGAATAGAATTCCCAGTAAGCAAATTGAGCACACATACCAACCACACATCACAAACACTATCACAATGAGTCACAAGACATTAGACTCCAATATGCCACAAGTACAACTTTTGAAAAACATATAAAAATCAAACAAATGGTTTCTGCCCCAAGATTTTTGGTTTAGTCTAAGGTCATCAGAAAATACACATAAATGGAGCCATAAACACCCATATGCAAAGCAAGTGCAAGTGGGAATATTTGACCCATAGGAAACTAGGGGTCCATCCTCGACCACTAATATGTCACATTAAAAGTGCAGACTCTTGCATCTCCTTGGGTACCCTAATAGGGAGGAGATGCCTTCCAAAAACGGTCACATATAACAAAAATAGATGTTACCCATTGGGTAACCAGAACGCAGATGCTCCAATTAAAATAGTTCAGAAATTCACATATGACCTTAGGCTAACCAAGTAAAACAAATTCAAAACCTTAAACACATGCATGCTAGAATACAAAGGTACTTTGGGGCTATTTCAAAAGCTAACACATCACACACCTATACTGTAGTTCATTGCAATTTCCTAAAGATCTGTTTACTTACCTTAGATACGCTAAGAAAATCCCACAATATAGATATTCTAGGCACCATCAATATTATCCTAAAATTGCCAAATATAAACATGTCAACTTATGCCCTTCACTATATAGATAGATTATGTTTTTGCCCTTGTTCGTTCTTAAATTACATTCCCATTTGTGTTTTCATAAAATATGACATCTTTGATAACTAATTCATGTTCTAAATTTCCTTTGATACTTATAGAAACTCATTCCAACTAAAAACATTTGACACTCACTATAACCAAAGTTTTGCGCTAACCTGAACCTGTCCTACTATATGATTTATTACTGTATGTAGGAAATTATTTTCGGTACATAATTTCTTGGAGTAAAACTAGATGCATGTACCTATTTGTACAAAAACTTTTAGACTCAAATGATAAATAAATCGGTTTCAACACATATTCTAAAGTCGGTTTACAAAATCTGTCAGGAAATTTCCTGATCAGAGTACTCCTTATTGAAAAATAGTTTAAATATTATTAAAATAATTATTGGACTTCAAAATTCTCAGAAACAATCAATAATATATATTTAAAGTTGATATTAAAATTTCATATTAAAATGATTAGTTTAAATATTTTAAAACTCTTTTTATTTCGGATGTTAATACAAAAAGTACAAAATTTTAGATTTTCATATCTAAATTCAAAAATCCACGAAAATTAGAAATGAAAACATTTTGAGTGATTCAAAAACCATTAGACTCGAAAACAAGTCTATTTTTATCAATAAAAATTTCAGATTTTGACTCGAAACCTAACTAATTCAAAATTAACAAAACATACACTTGACTCATAATTTTAGGGTTATGGGATTTTATTTTAGCCCTTTTTTCCCACTTAATTTTAATACATAAAAAAAATCACGAAAATTCAAAACAATTAGATTATGTAGGATTTCATCATAAAAATTTAAAATTTTTTAATTCCTCCTTAAAATCCTTAACAACATATATGAAAACTGTCAAAAAGTCATGAGTTTTGGGACTAGATTCTTATCTTGAGATTACTTCCATGGTTGCTTGAAAACCTAGAATACTAGAAACCAAAGAAAAGAGGGAAATAGAGGAAAAAAGTTTAACGTGAAAATATTTCACACTCTTTTTTTTTTTTTTGATTCCTTATTCTTAACAAACTCTTTTTTTTTTCGCTTGTTACACTCATGTTCTTGGAGAAAGATGATATAGTCATCTGGAATCGCACTTTTCCTCTCCCTAATGGATCTCCTTAATGACACTTCTTGAGGTCGTTGAGTTCTCATTGTTATCTTGGTCTAGAACAATGTCAGGTATAGGAGCCTGAACATTGTTATCTAGTGTCGGGTCTGTGCCTTGAACAGCAATAGGTATAGAGACCAGATCACCGTTAATAGCATACTCTTTTTCAAAGACAACATTCATTATGTTTTCTTCCCCCCAAACCCAACATCCTCAAGGAATCTCACATTTCTCGTTTTAAAGAAGGATCTTGATGTGGGATCGTAAAACTTGTAGCCCTAAGAGAGTTCAGCGTAACCAACAAAATAGCAACTAACTGGCCTTGAGTCTAGTTTTCTTTCATGTGGCCTATAAGGTTGTGTCTCAACTGCAAGTGCCT
This sequence comes from Elaeagnus macrophylla, assembly GCA_029378325.1. Classification (NCBI taxonomy): domain Eukaryota; kingdom Viridiplantae; phylum Streptophyta; class Magnoliopsida; order Rosales; family Elaeagnaceae; genus Elaeagnus; species Elaeagnus macrophylla. The sequence goes on from JARDWI010000238.1 coordinate 33,946, forward strand.
AATGCTAGGCCTTTTGCCTATCCAAAGCTCATAAGGAGTTTTGACAACTGCTTTGCTTGGTACCCTGTTAAGGATATACACTGCGGTCTTTAAAGCTTCTCTCCAAAGTGACTCTGGCAAGGAGGAATGACTAATCATACTCCATACCGTATCCTTAAGAGTTTAGTTTCGTCGCTCTGCAACACCATTCATGCTGGGTTTTCCTGGCATGGTGTATTGCGGAACAATTCCACACTCATCGAGGAAAATTGCGAAAGGTCCTAGACGTTATTCTCATGATCCGTCATACCTCCCGTAATACTCACCACCACGGTCCGATCTGACAACCTTAATTTTCTTTCCAAGTTGAAGTTCAACTTCAGCTTTGAAAGACTTGAAAACGTCAAGGAATTGCGACTTTTCATGTATCAAATATAGGTAACCGAACTTAGAGTAATCGTCTATGAATGTAATGAAGTACTGTTGACCATTCCATGAAGCCGTAGGGAATGGACCACATATATCAATATGTATAAGTTCTAAGACGTCTGTAGCTCTCTCGACACCTAATTTTTTTGTAACGTTTGTTCGTTTCCCCTTGATGCACTCAATACAGACTTGGAAGTCTGTCAAATCTAGAAGTTCAAGAATTCCATCTCACACAAGCCTTTAAATTCTTTGCTTAGAAATATGACCTAAATGCTTATGTCATAAGGTAGCAGAATTCTCCCTTAATTTCCACTTTGTACCATGTGAACTTGTTTGCAGTATTTCATTATAGAAACTAACAACATCAAGCATATAGAGATTATCAATTAAGGAACTGGAACCAATAAAATTTGAATTTTGATAGAGACTAACTTTATTATTTCCAAAAGTACAAGAAAATTTTGATTTGTCCAAACTAGAAATGGAAATTAAATTTCATCTAAAAGATGGTGCAACAAAAGTCTCAAACAAATCCAAATAAAATCCAATTTTTAATTGTAATCTAAAAGTCCCTATAGCCTCCACTGCAACTTTATTATCGTCGCTCACAAAGATGAATCTTTCAGCATCACTTGGCAGTCGACTCCATAGGCAACCCTACAAAAACATACTTATGTGAGTAGTAGCACCAGAATCTACCCACTAAGTATCCTTAGGTATAGTAGCTAAATTAACTTCCAAAACAAATTAAAGTTAGAAGCATACCCTTCTTTACACGTCAAGTGGCGTACTTATGACACTCCTTCTTCATGTGTCCAGCCTTCTTGCAGAAATAGCAGGTAAAATCTTCATCCTTCTTCTTTTGTTTCTTTTGCTAAGAAGATCCTTCGGCAGCAACCACAACTCTCTTCTTTTTCTTATTATGAGAGGTTGAGGCCAAGTGAGCACTCTCAGTCTTGTCCCGCTGCTGCCTCTCCTCTTCTTGGACACAGTAAGATATAAGCTCATTGAAAGACCATTTGTCCTTCTGATTGTTATAGCTCACTTTGAATTGTCCAAATTGTGCAGGAAGAGAAATCAAAACTAAGTGAACGAGCAAATCCTCAGACAGCTCCAACTTAAGCGACTTGAGTTTTGAAGCGAGATGAGACATCTCCATGATGTACTCCCTTATGTTCCCTTTGCCTTTATACTTCATCGTGACGAGTTTAGCCAAATGGTTACTCGCCTCTAACTTTTTGTTCTTGCCAAAATATTGCTCAATTTCTTCCAAGAACTTCTTGGCACTCTTGTTCTCAGTAATAGAGCTCCGAAGCATTTTTGGAATGGAGCCTTTCATGATCATTATACACATTCGGTTAGACCGATCTTACTTTTCAATTTTAATCTCATTAGGGTTTTTTGGAGTAGTAATGGGTAGATCTGACCGAAGTACAAGATCCAAATCCGTACAACCAAGGACAATCTCCACGGTTTCTTTCCAAACTTTAAAGTTTGTCCCATTCAGCATTGGGATGTTGCTTACTTGGGCATAAACATTTGTAGCAATAATAATAAAAACTGTATATAGAATAAAATAAACAAGCATACTCACATTTAAGAAATATGTCATAGAAACAAAACAAAACATAAACAAATAATTCAAATTTGGGGACCCATCTCAAGATACCTAGCACAACATTAATTCCTAGTCTTTAGATAGAGAAATTAATTGTAAGTGATTCTCTTAGTGCAATGATCAATTACTGACAATTAGTTCTGTCAAACAACAGCCTTTCTTTGGACCGACTATTGTTCACATGAAAAATAAAAAATTTTATAATCGTCACGCATTTACCATCGCAGATGCGTTGTTATTTGGTCAAATTGTGTTCCTTTGGGCCGAGCACAATTTTCATAAATAAATCCGCACAAACATCTATGTATTTTTAGTTAAATTAATTTCCAAAACAGAGGTTACTTTGGCAACATATTATTTCAATTAATTTAATTAATTAAAAATACTATACTAACTTGATAGAACACTACATAAAAAAATGTTCTGACATAAAATTATAGGATTTCAAGCAAATAGGTAGTGTTTCTTTAATTAATTTTTTTTTATAGGTCAAAGTCAACACTAATTAACTTCAAAATTGGTTGGGTCAACAAGCTTATTGTGTCATAAAATTCTTATCCAAATATTGACCCATTAATCCAAACTTAAGTCCAAAATTTTCTTAAGTCCATAAAATATCTAGTATTTTCTAAAATTAATTTTTGGACTTTTTAAATTAATATATATATATATATATAAATTACCAATATAAAATAAACAAAAAATAACTCTAATTGTGCTAATTCTGCCGCCAGAGTCAATGAAGAATATTCATCTTCTGCGTTAAGTATTCATCTGGCTTTAACATATCTGTTTCATTATTTTTGGTCTTTTAACTTTGGTCAAAATCGGCCACTACCAATAAATATGTATATTTCTTTATGAACAAGTATTCATGCTGATTATGATATTGGCATTGAATCATAAATAAAGTGTTAGTGTATATGAATGAATGCTGTAGAATACATTCAATGTACACGTGTATCTCAAGAGTTAGTTAGTTTGTTTGTTATTCGTGTTCTATAAGTACGTGTAAGGCCATCATAGTTTGTTATTCAACAATACACTTTCTGTTGAAGCATTTCTGTTACTGTTTCTTCTTCTTCCTCGTTGGTTTTCTGTTATGGTATCAGAGCCTCTCGATTGAGGGCTTGTGGCTATGGAAGCTAGGGCTTCCTTCAAGGATGTGTTGTCCTCTCCTCAAACTGCACCAGTAAGAGCTTCCAGTGCAGCTGTTAATTCTCAAACATTTAGAAGCTCACCAGAACTGCGCGAACAACGTAGAACAGATACTGAATTGTCAATTCTTGAAATGCTTCCTCAAGGCTTCATTGCAATTCCACCAAACAACATTACACTATCTGTTCGACTTGATGATAATAATTACCTCATTTGGCGAGAGCAATTGATGACAGTAATCATGGCTCACAGATTGGAAGGTTTCATTAATGGAAGTATTTCTCCACCTACTACTTTTGTTGATCAAGAAAAGCAAGTTTCGAATCCTCTCTTCTCTGTCTGGATACAATATGATTCACTTGTTAAAAGCTAGATATATGGATCGGTTACTCAAGGTATGAATGCTATTCTCCTTGGACACATCTCAGCAAGAAGTCAATGGTTGGCATTAGAAGAACGTTTCACGAACTCAACTCAATCAAGAGTTATGGAGTTACGTGGGAAACTTCAAACCTTAAAGAAAGAAAATCTTTCTGTTGCTGAATATCTGTTACGTGCCAAAAACATTTCAGATCATCTCACTGCAGCAGGTGAGATTGTTCCAGAAAAAGAACTTGTGCTTTACATCCTTAATGGACTTGGGCCAAGGTATCTTTCCTTTGTGACTACGTTCAATATGACTCAATTAAGGCCATCAGTGGGAGTCTTGCACAATCAGCTAGAAATTTATGAAAGAATGTTAACTGCCTCTGATAGTTTTGATCAAGATCTGGTTATGCAAGCTAATACTGCTCACTTTCAAAAGTGTAATAACCATAACCCTCGATTCAGTGGTCATAAGCATTTCTCTAATCCTACTCTTCCAGGAGGTAATAAACAACAATCATGGAATTTTCATACTTTCTTGAAACAACAAAATCAGTCTGGATTCAATAAGAATTCTAGTAGCAACAAGAACTTCAAGAAAGGATTTACTGATCGACCAATATGTCAAATTTGTGATAAGGTAGGGCATGTTGCTGCTTCTTGTTTTGTACTTCGTGATACTCTTCAAGGTAGGAGTCATTCAAAATTCTCTCCTTCTGCTATGAGTGCTGTTGCAAGTGCTAGTAGTCCTGATTCACTATCACTTGAGACTTGGCTATTAGATTCTGGTGCTAGTCATCATTTAACATCAATGGAGTCTCAAGTACCAAACAATATACCTTATAGTGGTCGTGAAGGTATAACTGTTGGAAATGGATCTCAGCTTTCTATTACCTCTATTGGTTCTGGTACTTTTCAGGCAACTGAGAAATGTTTTCTCTCCATGAGTACACTCTTACATACTCCACTTGCTGCTTCTAATCTACTTTCAGTGCATAAACTTTGTGTTGATAACAATGTTATTATTGAATTCCATTCTGATATGTTTTCTGTTAAGGATGTTATTACCAAGAAGACTATTTTGTAGGGCAAGAGTGAAAATGGTCTTTACAAAGTTTTAGGAGCTGTGCTGCCACAATCCTCAGCATCCACAACTAATTCTTTTCAAACTTATTCAGTTGTTCAGTCCTCACACGTGACAAAGTCTTCTCGATCTTATGCACATTGGCATCAAAAACTTGGACATCCATCTTTTCTTACAACCATCAAGGTTATGAAGCAATATGGCTTATCTGTTTCCTCTATTTCTAAAGATAGTGTATGTTGTAGCACTTGTCAAATTGCCAAGTCTCATCGGTTACCTTTTGTGTCTACACATGTTCGAAGTACTACACCTTTTGCTTTGTTGTATCTAGATCTTTGGACGTCGCCTGTGCTATCATTCAATAATGACAAGTATTTCCTTTCTATTGTTGATGATTGCAGTCGGTTTGTGTGGTTCTTTCCATTACCAACTAAGGACAAAACTACTAATGTGTTTTTATGTTTTAAACGCATGATTGAAAAACAATTTTCTGTGTCTATCAAGAGTATTCAAACTGATGGGGGTGCTGAGTTTAAACCACTAGCTCGTGTTCTTGAGTTGGATGGTGTAGTCCACAGAATTACTTGTCCTCACACGTCTGCTCAAAATGGTGCTGTGGAGTGTAGGCATAGGAGGATAGTTGAGAAGGGATTGGCTTTACTGCATCAGTCCAAGGTTCCCTTGTCGTTTTGGACTTATGCATTTCGAACTGCTGTTTTCCTCATGAATAGGTTACCTTCTAAAGTATTACATGACCAGTCTCCTTATGAGATGCTGTATGCTAGGCCGTTTGATATGTCTTCCTTAAAGGTGTTTGGCTGTCAATGCTTCCCTTGTTTAAGGGATTATAATAAGAATAAACTTGAGCCACGATCTACTACCTATCTTTTCTTGGGTTATGCACCCAAGCAACGTGGTTTTCTTTGTCTTGATATGGCTATTTCCAAATTTTATATCAGTAGGCATGTCATATTTCATGAGGGAGTGTTTCCTTGTGCTTTGTCTTCTAGTGCTTCTTCTAGTAATGTGAAAACTACTCCACCCGTGACTATACATGTCCCATCTTGGCTTTCTTTTTCTGCTTCTCCACAGTCTGCCTTGTCACCATCTCACCTGGTTTCCTCTTCCATCTCACCTACTTCTGTTCCTTTGGCCAGAACTGACTTGGTTTCCCCTTTTATGTCTACCAATTCTGAGCAACCTAGTCCCACTTCTGCATCTATCCCTACTCCTACTGTTCCCAGCAGTTTCCCAGTTGACTTATCTAATCCTGTTGCTTCTGCTCCTCTTCAGGCTAGTCTTGAGTCTACCTTTTCTTCTGAATTTTCTTCCCAACGTTCTTCAGCTCCATTAAATACCATCTCACCTATTCACATCTCACCTTCTCCTACGAATGATCTTTCCTTGGTAGTTGATTTACCA
>JARDWI010000239.1:0-40001 GCA_029378325.1 Elaeagnus macrophylla
CCTAACAAATAAACTCAAGAAAAACATAAAATACAAAACATAAAAGAAATTATAAAAAAATCTAACTAAATAATGTTAATAAAAATAAACAAGAAAAATCAACTAAAAAGCTAATAAAAATAAATCAAGAAAAATAAACTAAATAATATAACAAAAACAAATTTTTTTAAATTTTAGAAATTTTTAAATTTTTTTAAATTTTAGTTTAAATAAAAAAAAATGTTCAAATTAGAGGAGAAAACCTTGTATCAATATTAATCCTAATACACTAGCAAGTTTCCTGACAAAGGTGCCAAAAACTTGATACGAAATTCGCAAGCGCACGAGTCATATACAAGTAATAAGTATTTTCAAAAATTATATTTTCATCCTTTTTTACCATTTGACCAAAAATTTATCTTATATTAATATTTTAACCCCAAAAATATTATTTATTCAGTAAAAAAAGTTAATATTTAGCATAAAAATGATATAATAACTGTATTTTTATAGAGTTATCAAAACACACAATATGATATGTGAAATAAGAGAATGCAAAGTATGCACAAAACATGTCATACTACTTGTCCTATGGATGCATGGTTCATACAATAATGATGTCATGAAAAGTAAACAAAGGAATAACACAAAGAGCAGTTAAGCAAAATAGGACAACCGCAAACAAAAAAGAAGCAACACAACACTCCCCTTGACATCATGAATTTGACGCACACCTTTCCCCTAAAATGTATGAATGTCAGGCAGTAACAAAATTATGCATCCTACACTCTCACAAGTCTCCCTAAACAATTGTATCTACACACAACAAAACTTACAAAATAGGGAAGCTTACTAAACAAGTTATGAGAGACACAATTCACAATCTTACGAAGAACATGTTATAAGAGAGTAAAACATACAATCACAAGAAAACATCAAAGCTCACATGTAAGAGAGAAGACAAAGATGATCAAAAGAGATCATTAACACAATCCACACACTGTTGCCTCAAAAGAGATCATTGGCAACACTCACATCATCGCTAGTAAAAAAAGGGAAGGAATCTAACTAACTTGTGAAAAATATTAGTGCAAAAACACCTTGTATCAATAATATGAAAAAATACTTGAGGTGTTATAGACACGAAAACTCATTTTATCACAAAATATGTTTTTCATGAAAGCACAGCATATTGCAATACAGAACAACACTTAATGTATTGCTGAATCACCTCGTATCCTATTACAAAACTACACTCAATACAATGACGATATAGAAACAAAATGTATAAAAACCAAATTCTCAAAACTAATATCTACGAACCATTAATACATAAAAACACTCGACGTATTAATGATTTTCCATATTAATGATTAGAAATTACAAAAATGGTTTTTACAAAATAAAAGTTTTCAGGAACAAAGCTCAGATTTCTCAAACAAACATTTAAAGAAAAAGATAACGAAAGGCAAGCTAAAGAAGAATATCAAAGAGAAAAGACAAACAAATAACCAACACACAACGTACTAGGTAACATAATAACAACTTAGTAAAACAAAGGAGGATAGACTATATGACATGGCACATGAATGACAAGACTGCAGAAAGAAGAAGCCTAAAACTTTGATACTACATGATGTAATTATATGGCGTGATGCTTATGCAAAAAGCAAGACAAACACACAATTAACACATGTGATCAGAATGTGTGAATCCTAAGCAAGAAAACACACAAGCCCAATAAAGATTATAATGAAAATCTACCACATAGTAACAATACAGAAAAACATTCGAAGTATTGTTAATACGACAACTCCGTTTTGAAAGAAAACTTAATCCAACTCAAACCCCACCTCGTATTCCAATACAAAAACACACTCGATATATTAGAATACAAAAACAACATTAAAAATTTTCACCAAATTTCCAAGTGATATTTAACTCAACTCTAAACCACTAATACTGAAAAACACTCTATGTATTAATGATCCAAAATTTTGTAAAATATTTCAAATGCTTAAAAATATTTTTCTACAAAAATTTAGAAATTATTTTTAAATATAGGTTACAACAACTAGTAAAGGATTACACAGCCAAGCATAGCAACAAATCAAACAATTAACACACTATGCGAGACAAGAAGCAGAGAATAAAAGATATGCAAAAAACATACATCACAAGATACATAGAACAAACAACATGAGAAATGAATATCATACAATCACCCATGCAATCAACATTCTACCCTGTAATGCTGACAAGACAAGAAAAAGTGCAAATCTTTAGAAAGAGATGCATAAAACATACAATAATGAACAAGAAGACATGGATGATACAATCAACACAAGTGCACATAGATAAACAACCTCACATAATAAACAACAACACACTCCACTAGAGGCAAAAGGCACAAACATGCAAAGGTGTGTATATGTATAGTGTAGATAGAGCTATAGAACAAAAAACCCAGGCGATTAATCCTAAATAGGAGTGACACGCTCTGATACCAATTGAAAGTTCCATACGTAAGAACAATTGCACATAGGTGAATTGAACTTTAGATCCAAAAAGGTCACCAGGATCTAGAAAGGGGTGGATATGCCAACCTATAGAATCTTTTCGTGAGTTCTAGTCCAACTCGAACAAGTAGGCCTCAAGACATTAATTAAACAAATAGCACAGCAAAAAAAATAATAACGACATGCTTAAATCAACATACCAAATAAACAACAAGCAGATAAGAAAGAACAATTTATAGTAAGCACACTAGTGATAGTGTGCCTCACAGGCTCCTGTCATGGCTAGCAACATGCAATAAAAAACCAATAAGCGTACAACATGTGGATTAGGTAAACATACAGTAAAATCAATAACAAATTTCCAATCACTTCAAGACCTCATAGATGGGAACATACTTGGTAAATCATGATTGTACTTTCAGAACATGTGATCATACAAAATATAGTATGTAATGTAGTAAACCCACTTAGGCTCCAATCCTAAGTGGAAACATCCAGCAACCACTCAATAGAAAATTCACTAAGAAAAATAAATAATTAATATAACTCAATAAATAATTAATATAACTCGATAACGTAAAATGCCTATACCATTATCAATTGGGATTGCCTGTCCTAACTGCCTATGCTGCTCTCCCCTATTGTCTACACAGCTACTATGATCCAAGTAGATCCAAGCTCGTCCCCAAAGCTCCATCACCATGTGATGTGATCGACTATTGAAGGCTCATCCATCCAAAAACTATTATACAAATAAGTTACTACCTTGCAACACCCAACTGACACACGGCACACTAACACATAGGCTACTCACCTATGCATACTGTTGCAACCTTGCAACTCAAGTCGACATACAGCAAACGACCATCACATGGTAACTCAAGATAATACTCAAGATATGGGGCTCTTTTTAGCCAAATCTACACCTCGTAATAACAATACAGAAATACACTCAATGTATTGTTATTACGGCAACTCAGCTCTCATAAGATATGTGGCTCTTCCTAGCCAGATTTACACCTCATAATAACAATACAGAAATACACTTAATGTATTATTATTATAGAAACTCAAGTCTCATAAGATATATGGCTCTACCTAGCTAGATCTATACCCTGTAATGATAAAATAGAAATACACTCGATTTATTGTTATTACAGAAACTCAACTCTCATCAAACCCTCACTCAATCTCATATTTTTGCACTCATCCAAGTGTTTAAAATATGAAAGAGAATCCTTTATGATATCATACATTCTAAAAAAATTGGACCAAAAATGAACCAGACAAGCCCATAAACACTTGAGCAAAGCTCCTCCACTTATTAGCCAACCAAAACAAGAGAGAAGGGTGCAATTTAACTTGGAATGGCACTCTCGTTGACCCCCTCACCAACCCCCCCAACGAGGTACCCGCAAGCCACACTTGGAGAACATGGGTGAAAAAACATCGCTGACCCCTTACTGACCCCTCGTCGACCACTTCTGCGAACCCTCGACTAAAGCAACTCAATGAGCCACCGAACTAGATAAGAACTAGACGATTCGAAACCAAACTGGTTCAAAAACTAAAAACCACTAAAATGACTAGTTCACCAAAGAAACGGTTTGATTTTCCCAGTTTCAAACAGGTTCCAAACCCCACACAACAAGACAACTTTTTATTGAAACATATCCTCAAGATATGCAAGTATGTGCATTTTGTGATTGAACCAAAAATGTGTCCTAAGTGAGTGTGTGAAATTGAGCCAACAGTAATCAACCTTACAAAGGGACCAACAAATGCACCAAGTAAAATTCAAACACTGTGTTTTGCAAACGAGAATGCTAAGGGTGTGATTGAGCCTAAATAATTTCTATATCACCTACCTATACCTTAACCTATCACTACAAGCTTTGGAAAACCTATTGATTTCAATCTAAGTTTGCATTTACATTAAGGGAGAGAGAGACTAATTGTGGACTTATGAAGTTTGGTACTATTGTCGATTATTCTTCTATTTGCATGGTTTCCATGAGCTTATTTTGATGACATATGGTATAAACTAGCTTCGCATAACACACACGCATTTGGAGCATGTCATTGAAAAAAATTGGTCATACCCTTAAATGAATTCATTATGAATTGATAACCATATAAATATTTAAGTTGAGTGTATTAGTTAATCTTTGAGGGTCCTCTAATTTATTGAGCATATTTGAAACTAATATCACTTATAGTTATGAATTTGTTATTTATACTATATTTAGATGTTAATTTAAGTTGTTTAGTTTGAGTGTTTGTTTTGCTTGAAACAAGCAAAATATTAATTTTAGGGGTGTGATAACTTTATAAAAATAGAGTTATTACATTATTTTAATACTTACTATTAACTTATCTAATTGAATAAATAATATTTTTAGAGTTAAAATATTAAAATAATATAAGTTTTGGGTCAAATTGTAAAAATGAATAAAAATATAACGTTTAAAAATTTTCTAGAATTTTTCATGAATTTTTTTATGCAAGTAGATGCACATAGAAGTATCCAAGATGACCTTAAAAATATCCAAAGATACGTGGAAACTAGCTTGACTCCACACAAGAAACATAAACCAATCAATCAGCGCCGGGTGTCAAAGCCTATCCAGTCATTGAGTCACATGTCAAAACGATGTTGTTTCTAAAAATTATCGAACGGTTTGCATCCGCCATATGTCATCCAATGCAAGCAACGCCAGTCAATCTCACCTTGCCATGTGGTGCCAGCTTAGCGATCCAGTCCACATAGCCTCCCTTAGTGCGCCATGTGTCGAAAGTACAGCTCACTCCATCTTTTCACTGTTCCACATGTCACGCGCCAATTTGTTTTGCCTATTTTCTTTGCCACATGTCGTTCTCCTATTGGACATCACTGGTTTTTAAATTATTTTCATCATAACCATAGGTCAAAAAATGATCAAACAGTCTGGATTTTATCATAGTCATTTTTTCAAGAGTTTTAGCCCCAAAGCCCCATCAGATCCGAGCATAACACAATTTTGAGTAGTTTTCACCATTTTTGAGCAAGGATGCTAGGATTTGAGGTTTTGAGAGTAAAAAGAAGCAACTTGAGAGAATTTTTGGAGGGATTTTACGCAATAATTTTACTATTCAACTCCTCTAAGTAAATCATTATGTTTCTTATAATTTTTTCACTTGTTTTTATTGTTTTAAAAATGGCTATTATGGAGTAGAAACTTTGTTCTAGAGATTTAATGAAACTCATAGATCCATTCTATGAACATGATTTTTTTATGTTTAATTAATATTATATAAGTGTTTTGATTATCTACTATAGTGTGCTTAATGCTCCTATTTAAATTGACCATTTAGTTAAGTAATTTGTTAATTTTGTGCACAATTGAAATATTGATATAAAATTGTGAAAATGCATTAAATTAGTATATATGTAATGAGGCAAGAAATTTTCATTATTATATGTGTAATCAATTATGAATGACCCATATATACTTAGATGATCATAGGCATGTAAGTTAGGTTTATATGGATTAGAATTATCATGACTATAAACATATGAGAGATAATTATTTAAGTAAAATTTGATTAATAATCTATGCATTTTATTTTAATATTATAGAGACATATCAAATTATGGGAGTAGAATGAAGAAAGTTAAATTCCTAGATTTTTCTAATTTGTGTTGAAACTTGTTACATTTAATTTTATTTAGTTTAACTAAACAATTAAATTTTACTTTTAAAATTGACCGTTCAAATAAAGTAAGAAAGCATACAACTTGATAGATAATATTAATATATAAAATTTTCTCAAATATTCAAGAATTGACTCGTATTCACACACACTTTACTACTTGTGTATATATCGTATACTTACCATATATGTATTAGCTACCCTCATATATGTAGCTCTTTCACTAAAATTCTCTCGAACAATAAAAATAAACAATAAAAAAGAATAATATAAATTATTTTACCTTCTTATTTGACATAAAAGTTAACTAAAATTATATAATCATAAATATATATGATATACATATTATAAATATGTAAAATTAATATATATGTGTGTATCTATGCGCGCGCAAAGTAGGTTAGCAAATTTCAAAACTTTAATCAAAGTAATATAAGTAAATTTTTTCATTTTTAAAAATTAAAACTAACATATTAGAACTATAAAATAAAATAAAATAATTCAATTAAGCTCAATTTTGCTAAGGTAGTTGATTTATTTGTTTTTACACTTAAGGTTACTTTGGAACACGCTATTAATTTAATAAAAAATTGCTAATATTACATAATTGTATTTTTTTTAAAAATAATTATATTAATTTTATATTTTTTTAATTTTTTATTATTATATTGTTATTTATTCTATGTAGAAATCGAGGAGTCGACTTTATGGAGCCCACAAAAATGCTGCTAATCTCCGAAGCTGCTAACAACCAACGGTACATTACTTGTCAATACCATTTAAATTATTATGTCCCGCCAGATTTTTAAATTCAACGTTCCGAATCAGTTAATCATTTACACGCCGACAAATCATGGACTGTACGTCTTTCCTCTGTTGGCTTCTGTCTGTATGTTTCTGGTAATCCCGCACGGCTCTGCTCTCAGTTGCTTCATTCGAGCTATAAATATGGACGAAAATATCAAATATTAATACTAATATCAAGATTTTAATTTTATAAAAATATCAAAAATATTATTAATTTAATAAATATTTTAAAAATTTTATTATAATTATAAAAATTATATATATTTACAAAATTTTATGTAATTTTTTAAAACTATTAAAAAAATAATAAAATTAATTAAATTTATTTTTTTATTTTTTTCTTTAAACATTATATTTGTAACTAAAATATAATATATATATATATATATATTGCTAGCATATGATTAAAATTATTTTTCAATAAAGATAAAATGAATTTTATAATTCATAGTATTTATATAAATTATATGAAAATAAATAAATAAGAGAACAATAAAAATATAAAATTATTTTAAAAATAATAAATAGATAGATCAAAATACAAAATACAAAATAAAATAAGGGAGGATAAAAGGATAATTAATAAAAAATTATATAATTAAATATGTACAAATTTATAACAATTTAATAAGTTATAATTAAATAGTTACTATTAAAGTAAATGTAAAAATTTAAAAAAAAATTAAAATTAATTACTTTTACATAAATATTGAGTTATACATAATATAAATAATAAATTATGTATCTTTAATTTGATAAAATTAAAAATAGTAAACTGTTATTTCATAATATATTCATGTTAATATATTCAATATTACCAAAAAATTTATTAAAATTTTAAAAAAATTACAATACAACTTACGAAAATATTGAAAATTTTTAACATTATTCGATACTTCTATGAATATCGAGAAATATCTAGATATTGTTGAAGTTATTTTTTAAACGATATATTTATATAATTACCTTTATTTTACGAAAATTTCAATAAAAATATCGAGAAGTATCGAAATATTTTCATCCATAGGTATAAATTCAGTTATAGAGAAATGTTATTTATTTTAAAATGTCAATGTTGATCAAAATGTAGACACTTAAATTTTATAAAAATATAGAACATACTATCATTTCCAAAGAAAATTTTGAAAAAATTCACATACACTATGAATGTTTTTTTTACATTATGAAATTTTTATGTATAACTTTATAAATGATCAAAACAACAATTATATATATATTTGTAAATACTTTTAGTATTCATTTTAATCAATAAGTCAATTAATTATTTAGATTATAATTTTATTATTGTTATAAATTGGTAAAATCGATTGTATGTACTTAATAAAAAAGTAGTTTTCCTCGTAGACTGACAATAAAATGCATATCTCTTCCATTTTAAGTTACATGTTCAAATTACACTAAAAATCGTTTGATCTAAAAAAAAATTATGAAAAAAATTTATAGATAAAATTATCAAAGTGTGATAATGAGATCAAAAGAAAATGTATATGAAAAGAAATCTCAAATTCAAATAAACTATCATTTGATTGAAGAAAAAAATTTATTAATAGAAAAGTTTAAAGTTTAATTATTTAAAATGGAAAAAAGAAAAATGAATAATTAGAATCAATATTTTTTGACATTTTATTGACAATGTCATGATAATATCCATACCATTTAAAATATTTTTGCAAAACAAGTGATTTTTTCTCAATAACAAAATTTTATCAATATTGTCCTGACATTCTCAATATTTTTACGATATTTTTGTAAGAAAATGGATATGACATATTAATATGGAGGTGTACAAAATCTCAATAATGTCGAAGATTTTTACATCCTTACATACTATAATTAGTAAAACATAAATTTGAGTACATTAAAGTAAAACATATTGAAAAAAAAAAAAAAATCCTTTTCTAATAGACTATATTTCTTCCCCAAAAATATTTTTATCATTTAAGCCAAAATAAACTTTTCTTTATGAAAAATTACATATTATTTTTTTAATTTTATCTTCATCGGTTATATTATGTTTTAATAAAATATTGTAGCTAGCAAACTTTCAACAAGTGCATTGGGACATCTCGAGGTTGGCATCTCTTTAGCATATGCTTCATGCAAGATCAACTACTAATATTGGGTTTGTTATTAGTATCTAAGAAAATTATAGAACTAGTGAATAATGGGGCATCTCACTACCAAGTTGTGCAAAAATTATAAGCCCTAGAGACTATACTATTAGCTACAGCATTGCCCTCTTTGTAAATATGTGAATAGTGAAGCTCCATGTAAGTAACTTTTGCTAAACAATCAGCCCAAATAGCATACCATCTCCAAGACACTAAAAAAGATAAATTCTAAAAAAATTAACATACATTGAGTCTAACTCCAACCAGAGCTGTCTCACCCAAATTTGGAAGCATACATAATTGTACGAATGGCCACTGCGAGCTTTGCCTCAAAAGCATATGTGACTCCAAGCGGGATACATAAACAACCATTAATAAATGATCTGAAAGTTCAAAAAATATCCACACAACTAGATAAGCGTAGCACTCAAATGCTACACAATCCATATTGACCTTTATCCTGTCTGAGGGTGGTGCCTTCAAAATAACCTATATAATTCGTGGAGCTCATTGTGAGATGCTTGGTATTCGAAGACTTCTAAGAACATGAAGATCGTCTATTATATTCCACATGGATCTACTTCTTGAAAGATCCACCACAAAAATAAATCGCCAAATTGTTGCAAAAGTATAACTTAGGTCGTCCGCTTATTGTCAAATCGATAATCATTTTTGATTATCCATATCACCCAAATGACTAAAATAATCCATACTTTCCATAAATAATCAAGCTGGGACCCAAAATTAATTACCATTACAGTCATCCATAAGTAATAGAAGAGTCCCAAAGAGCACTTATAAAATAACAGTTCATAAAAATATGAGATATATTTTCCTTCATTGAGCCATATAATGAGTAGCTAGAGGGGAAAGACTATCCCCTCTTCTATAACTGGAATTTTGATCAAAGTTCTATTATTAATTCTGATGTTTCAACGGCTACTTGTCCTATTTTGTCCTACTCAAGTCAAAGTCTTATGCCTATTTCTACATGTCCTATTTTGTCCTATTCTATTCAAAGTCTTATGCCTATTTCTACATGTCCTATTTTGTCCTATTCTAGTCAAACTCCTATGCCTGTTCCTATAGTTGTGTCAAGTCCTAATCTTGCTTCAATATATGTGTCCTTTTCTAAGCCTATGTTGGTAGCTATACCTACTACTAGTACTTCCATCTCAGCTTCCCGTGCTTTGCCTTTGTCCACTAGTAATTCTATCTCAGTTTCTCATGCTTTACCTTTGCCTTTGCCCTTGAAAGTTTAATTATTCTCTTCAATTCCTCCATTACAAAAGGTATTAAAATTTCAGGAGTAGCATCAGACCTTAACTTCAAACCTGAATTATAGACTTTGGCAAAATGATCCAATTGTATAAATGTCTCTAAATCAATAGGTTCAGGAGATGCAGATGGAGATGGAGTCTTCAAGACAACTTGGGGTGATCCTAAATCAATGCCAAGATCAAAATTTGGGATATCTGCCCTTTCACCTTTTTCATTTGGAGAATCATTCACTGTTTTATTTTCCACCTTTTG
Source organism: Elaeagnus macrophylla (assembly GCA_029378325.1). Taxonomy (NCBI): domain Eukaryota; kingdom Viridiplantae; phylum Streptophyta; class Magnoliopsida; order Rosales; family Elaeagnaceae; genus Elaeagnus; species Elaeagnus macrophylla. Next base: position 10,664 of record JARDWI010000239.1, read on the forward strand.
AGATTCATCCTCCCTAATAATAACAGGTGTACAAACCAACTCATTGCTAATGACCTCATTTTGAGAAGATTTTGCCTTTGAATAATTCTCGTCCTACAAAAATGACAAAAGAAATATAAAGTTAGTTAAAATAACATAACTAAAATGTAAATCTACAACAAAGCTTATACATGAGATAGGGTCTCCCAATAAAAATAAAAAAAGTTAAAGATATTGTCTCCATTACAGAATTCCTTTATTACCACTGTATAAATCATTTTTTTAGTTAATTCAAGCATCCTGCTCGAGAATATATTAATAACAATTTAAACTCATTCTAAAAAAATGCAAGGAAAAATAAGCAGTTTGTAATGATTTTTGTTCAATGTACAAAAATAAAGTAAAGAGCAAACTAATTAACTAAATGGACTTTTAGATTGGGTCTTTATAATAAAATAATAATAATAATAAGTATATGAAACCTGATTTTTCGATTGTCCAATAATTAAGGAGTCTGCTAATCTTCTCATCAATATAAGAAGTCATCTTCAAATAAAGTTCTACCAAGTCAGCTTTTGTAACATTTGATTGCTCATCACTTTTACAATCCCCAAGCTTTGGCTTCTCCTTTACTTCTTTGAGCTTCTCTTTCAAAAAATTGGGATCTGGAGGAGGTGCATCAAAATCTAAACCCTCAGCTTGGGATACTGTAATAGTATCGAACAATACCTCCTCGACATGTCCAATTAAGGAATCAAATACAGGTGCACCATTAGCCAATACAACAGTATTCACTCGAAGCTACAAAAGACCAAAAACCATAACATTCATAAAAATATTTAAACGAAAAATAGAAATGTAAATAAAACTTTATATACAATATGAAAAAAAAATTAAAAAAAATGCAAATTTAATAAAATAAATATATACGATAACCAACCTGAACACTGTTATTGAAGAACTTTTGTAACTCATGAAATTCAGGAAAGATGCCGAAATACCATTTCAGTATTAAAGGATATCTTATTGTTCTATAACTTGCATATTCCAATGAAATTGCTGGAATTGCCTCATATATCCATAATTGAAATGCTAATGGAAACCCAGATAATTGATAACGAATTCGTTCATCCTCTCCTGATCCCTCCAACTCATGAGCAGTGCAAGACATCTCAAAATAATCCCGATTTAAAGAATCAAACAGATAATTGAAAACAACATCACCCCATTCAAAATTGTTAAACTCATCAAACTTAGAAGCTAGAAACATGGCATCCTTAGAAACCGCAACCTTTTTAGACTTCCCCATCAGACCACACTCTAGAAAATACAACAAGCAAATGATTACAGAATCTATGTCATCAACACTCACAAAATCAAATTCAACTTTACTCTCATCTATCCTCTCCTTTTTTTTTGGACTTTTCTTAGAAGATTTCTTTTTACTTCTCTTTGAAGTGGGAGGAGGCTTACCAATACAATCCACTAAGAATTAAAGGTAACGAACAGTGGAATATTTAGAAAAATACTTACTAGCAAAATATGTTTGGGTCTTGTCAATAGTACTACATTCGCCATTTGTAGACATTTTCAACCCTGTAGCCACCCAAAACTCTGTCCTTGAAAATCGTATAATCTTTGAAGATATACGAAACCATAACTCTTTGAAGTCCTTTGATGGTTTGCATTTTCTTAAAAGTATAGAATGCACAAGTTGACCACTAAATTTACACCTTGGTAAGTCCAAGAAATTACCAAAGCAAGAATTCTTGAACTCTGTTTTTTGTTCTTCATTCAATACACTCTTAATCCGCATAAGAACATTCTGTGGTTGAGGATTGCTGCCACATCTTACGTGGAAAAATTGTTCAGGTGAAAGAATGGTTTCAAATGAGAAGTCGTCCTCCAAGAATCCACCCTATAAAAACAAAAAACTCATAAAAAACTAAACAAAAAATAATGTAAAATGAATATATTATATACATCTTATATGTAATATAAAAACAAAACACCAAATAAATTCATGAAAGTAATTATTCAAAACAGTTCAAAATTATAAACCTTATATGACTTATCAGTATCATTTATCTTGCTTCTCTTAGATTGTTTAGGAGATACAGGAGGATTATGCGGCCTAATCTTGTTCACTTGTTTAGGAGAAATATGAGAATCCTTCAATCTAGACATCCTGCAAAAAAGATACATTATGTATCAAAATGATAATAATGAATATCTATTAGAATATAAACTCTACAAACAATATATAAGGTTTTCGAAAATTTAGATAAGTTTATGTACATTTTCCAAACATTTAGTTAACATTCTGTACAATTTTCAGAAATAATGATTAACATTTTCTGCAATTAGGGTGTCGTAGTAATGAATGGCAAAAACCTAATACAAGATGAACAACTTTTTCGAAAATTTATATAACAATTCCTTGAGGTTACCAAAAACTTTGATAAACTTTACAGCATCTTTCAAAAATTGAGATAACTTTACAACATCACATGTTTTTAAAAAAATACAAATTTAAAATGATTTATATAATGTTTCGAAAATTTAGATGACATATTCGTAATGCTTTCAAAAACTTAATAAATGTTCGGTACAGCTTTCAAAAATTCAGATAATTTTTTGTATAGTTTCCATAAGTAATGATTAACATTCAAAAAGGTTTCGTTAAAAAAAAAACTCAATAAGGGTTGAAAAAAACTCAATAAGGCTCCATACGGTTTCCATAAACAATGATTAACATTCAATAGTTTTCAAAAAAAAAAAAAAGAAGATAAAATAATACTCAAGTTTTGTGAAAATTAATTACAAGATCAATAATGTCCCTATAAAATTTAAAAAAATGGGCCATAAGTTTTCCAAAATTTCAAGTTCAGTTTATAATTAAAAAAATTAAGATAACCCAACTTATTGTTTCTATAAATAATAATTAACATTCATGATGGTTTCCTGATAAAAAAAAATTATTAAAAAATTAAAAGTTTGAAAAATAAAATTTGAATGCTGTAATACTTCCTGAAATTTGGATAATAATTCTGTAATGTTTCCAGAAACTTAATTAATGTTAATTATAAATTCCATAAATAATGATTAACATCTAGAAAGGTATATTTTTTAAAAATGTCATAACAAGAATTACCTACAACAGTGAAGTTTAAAAAAAAAAAATGAATGGCATAGTTACCTCAGTACAACAAACCAGGAACGAAGCGAAATGCCCTGCACAAAGAACACAAAGACAAATGATGTTGTTGGTCAGTGCTCGAGTTAAGGAACATCATCTCTAACATAGTTATGTGCAATTCATACTCTATAGAGCTAGGTAATGAAGGGCAAAAAACTAATACAATATGAACAACTTTTCCGAAAATTTATATAACAATTCCTTAGGTTACCGAAAACTTTGACAAACTTTACAGCATCTTTCAAAAATTGATATAACTTTCCGTATGAAATACAAATTGTTCATGCAATCATCACATGTTTTTAAAAAAAATACAAATTTAAAATGATTTAGTTAATGTTTCGAAAATTTAGATGACATATCCGTAATGCTTTCGAAAACTTAAGAAATGTTCCGTACAGCTTTCAAAAATTCACATAACTTTTTGTATAGTTTCCATAAGTAGTGATTAACATTCAAAAAGGTTTCATTAAAAAGAAAACACTCAATAACGGTTGAAAAAAAACTTTTGTAATGCTTCTAAAATTTAAAAAATTCCGTAATTTTACCATAAACTTGGGTAATGCTCCATACGGTTTCCATAAATAATGATTAACATTCAATAGTTTTCGAAAAAAAGAAGATAAAATAATACTCAGGTTTTGTAAAAATTAATTACAAGATCAATAACGTCCCTATAAATTTAAAAAATGGGCCATAAGTTTTCCAAAATTTCAAGTTCAGTTTATAATTAAAAAAATTAAGATAACCCAACTTATTGTTTCTATAAAAAATAATTAACATTCATGATGGTTTCTTGATAAAAAAAAATATTAAAAAAATTAAAAGTTTGAAAAATAAAATATGAATGTTGTAATACTTCCTGAAATTTGGATAATAATTCTGTAATGTTTCCGGAAACATAAGTAATGTTAAATATAAATTCCATAAATATTGATTAACATCTAGAAAAGGTATATTTTTTAAACATGTCATAACAAGAATTACCTACAACAGTGAAGTTTTAAAAAAAAAAAATATATGACATAGTTACCTCAGTACAACAAACCACGAACGAAGCGAAATGCCCTACACAAAGAACACAAATACAAATGATGCTGTTGGTCAGTTCTCGAGTTAAGGAACATCATCTCTAACATAGGTATGTGCAATTCATACTCTATAGAGCTAGGTAATGAATGGCAAAAAACTAATACAATATGAACAACTTTTTCGAAAATTTATATAACAATTCCTTATGTTACCGAAAACTTTGATAAACTTTACAGCATCTTTCAAAAATTGAGATAACTTTCCGTATGAAATACAAATTGTTCATGCAATCATCACATGTTTTTAAAACAATACAAATTTAAAATGATTTATTTAATGTTTCGAAAATTTAGATGACATATCCGTAATGCTTTCGAAAACTTAAGAAATGTTCCGTACAGCTTTCAAAAATTCACATAATTTTTTGTATAGTTTCTATAAGTAATGATTAACATTCAAAAAGGTTTCGTTAAAAAAAAAAAATCAATAACGGTTGAAAAAAAAACGAATTTTGTAATGCTTCTAAAATTTAAAAAATTTCGTAACATTACCATAAACTTGGGTAATGCTCCATACGGTTTCCATAAATAATGATTAACATTTAATAGTTTTTGAAAAAAAAAAAGATAAAACAATACTCAAGTTTTGTGAAAATTAATTACAAGATCAATAACATTCCTATCAATTTAAAAAATGGGCCATAAGTTTTCCAAAATTTCAAGTTCAGTTTATAATTAAAAAAATTAAGATAACCCTACTTATTGTTTCTATAAAAAATAATTAACATTCATGATGGTTTCTTGATAAAAAAAAATATTAAAAAAATTAAAAGTTTGAAAAATAAAATATGAATGTTGTAATACTTCCTGAAATTTGGATAATAATTCTGTAATGTTTCCGGAAACTTAAGTAATGTTAATTATAAATTCCATAAATAATGATTAACATCTAGAAAAGGTATATTTTTTAAACATGTCATAACAAGAATTACCTACAACAGTGAAGTTTTTAAAAAAAATAAATATATGACATAGTTACCTCAGTACAACAAACTACGAACGAAGCGAAATGCCCTGCACAAAGAACACAAATACAATTGATGCTGTTGGTCAGTGCTCGAGTTAAGGAACATCATCTCTAACATAGGTATGTGCAATTCATACTCTATAGAGCTAGGTAATGAATGGCAAAAAACTAATACAATATGAACAACTTTTTCGAAAATTTATATAACAATTCCTTAGGTTACCGAAAACTTTGATAAACTTTACAGCATCTTTCAAAAATTGAGATAACTTTCCGTATGAAATACAAATTGTTCATGCAATCATCACATGTTTTTAAAACAATACAAATTTAAAATGTTTTATTTAATGTTTCGAAAATTTAGATGACATATCCGTAATGGTTTCGAAAACTTAAGAAATGTTCCGTACAGCTTTCAAAAATTCATATAACTTTTTGTATAGTTTCCATAAGTAATGATTAACATTCAAAAAGGTTTCGTTTAAAAAAAAACACTCAATAACGGTTGAAAAAAAAATGACTTTTGTAATGCTTCTAAAATTTAAAAAAATTCGTAACTTTACCATAAACTTGGGTAATGCTCCATACGGTTTCCATAAATAATGATTAACATTCAATAGTTTTTGAAAAAAAAAAAAGATAAAACAATACTCAAGTTTTGTGAAAATTAATTACAAGATCAATAACATTCCTATAAATTTAAAAAATGGGCCATAAGTTTTCCAAAATTTCAAGTTCAGTTTATAATTAAAAAAATTAAGATAACCCTACTTATTGTTTCTATAAAAAAATAATTAACATTCATGATGATTTCTTGATAAAAAAAAATATTAAAAAAATTAAAAGTTTGAAAAATAAAATATGAATGTTGTAATACTTCCTGAAATTTGGATAATAATTCTGTAATGTTTCCGGAAACTTAAGTAATGTTAATTATAAATTCCATAAATAATGATTAACATCTAGAAAAGGTATATTTTTTAAACATGTCATAACAAGAATTACCTACAACAGTGAAGTTTTAAAAAAAAAAAAAATATATGACATAGTTACCTCAGTACAACAAACCACGAACGAAGCGAAATGCCCTGCACAAAGAACACAAATACAAATGATGCTGTTGGTCAGTGCTCGAGTTAAGGAACATCATCTCTAACATAGGTATGTGCAATTCATACTCTATAGAGCTAGGTAATGAATGGCAAAAAACTAATACAATATGAACAACTTTTTCGAAAATTTATATAACAATTCCTTAGGTTACCGAAAACTTTGATAAACTTTACAGCATCTTTCAAAAATTGAGATAACTTTCCGTATGAAATACAAATTGTTCATGCAATCATCACATGTTTTTAAAACAATACAAATTTAAAATGTTTTATTTAATGTTTCGAAAATTTAGATGACATATCCGTAATGGTTTCGAAAACTTAAGAAATGTTCCGTACAGCTTTCAAAATTCACATAACTTTTTGTATAGTTTCCATAAGTAATGATTAACATTCAAAAAGGTTTCGTTTAAAAAAAAAACACTCAATAACGGTTGAAAAAAAATGACTTTTGTAATGCTTCTAAAATTTAAAAAAATTCGTAACTTTACCATAAACTTGGGTAATGCTCCATACGGTTTCCATAAATAATGATTAACATTCAATAGTTTTTGGGGAAAAAAAAAAAAAGATAAAACAATACTCAAGTTTTGTTAAAGTTTTGTGAAAATTAATTACAAGATCAATAACATTCCTATAAAAAATTAAGATAAACCAATACTCAAGTTTTGTGAAAATTAATTACAAGATCAATAACATCCCTATAAATTTAAAAAAATGGGTCATAAGTTTTCCAAAATTTCAAGTTCCGTTTATAATTAGAAAAATTAAGATAACCCAACTTATTGTTTCTATAAAAAATAATTAACATTCATGATGGTTTCCTGATAAAAAAAAATATTAAAAAAATTAAAAGTTTGAAAAATATAATATGAATACTGTAATACTTCCTGAAATTTGGATAATAATTCTGTAACGTTTCCGAAAACTTAAGTAATGTTACGTACATCTTCTAAATATTCAAATAAATTTCCGTACGTCTTTCAAATATTCAAATATAATTCCGTACATCTTCCAAATATTCAAATAAATTTCATTACGGCTGCTGTAATGACTCTTGTAGGGGTTTATAAATAAAAAATGATTGATGTAATGCTTCCTTAAATTTAGATACAATATCGAAAAAACATTATTCGTAAATTTCAATAAAATAAATACAATCTAAAACATAATATTAATAAATAACTTATTACATGATTCACCCATACAAACAAACCAAAAAAAATACATGATTAACAAAGAATGTGTCATCAATCACAGTTTAATACATGATTCACCCATACAAACAAACAAACAAACAAAAAAATTATATCACTAGGATATGTAAGCAGCAGGGATAAAATCCTACGAAATCTGCCAAAATTAAGTACACATTATCAACAAAGAATTCAAAATCAAAGTTCATAACGAAAAAAATAACAGAAAATGCCCTTTTATGCTCCAGATAACCCTCAAAACAAATGTCATAAGCTCCAAGGAAGGCATTTAGCTTTCAATCTTCCATAATATCAGTCAAAATTTGGAGTACCTTGGATAGTTAATAGGCATTTTGAAGCCATTTGGATAACTTTGCAGAACTTGTATTCATTTTCATACACAAGACAAAAGTTAATAGGTTTGCAAGAAAAAATATAAATACAAAAATAGATATTGCCAATATAACAAAAACAAAAGAAAAATAAAGTTATTTGTATATCAACAATTCAAAGATTATCCGTATAATCCTTAAAATCAGAATCATGAATCTCACAACTTCATATAAATTAAGAAAAATATTTCATTTAGAAAAATTTAAAAATATAGAAAATATTATTTCTGTATATTTTACGGACTGTACACACATAATCAATATAATCACATACCAACAACAAATGAAGAAATCTAAAACAAATAAAACCACACATCATTAAGAAAACGACACAAAAAAAAATTGAAAATCCTAACTTGGATAAAATTAAGAAATAGTATAATCCTTGAGAAGAAACAGTATATTTCATAAAGTGTGCATAATAATTTGGATAATAATTCCGTAATGTTTCCAGAAACTTAAGTAACATTTCATAAATCTTCCAAATATTCCAATAAATTTCAATACGGCTACTGTAATGACTCCTGTAAGGGTTTACAAATAATATATGTAGATGTAAGTGGATCATACTTTTTCAAAAGTTCATACTCATTAGGAATAGTACTCGACAAATATTTTAAAAACCCTATTCGATAAATTTAGATAATAAATAATACTAATAGTTAAATAGGGTATTATAATTTTAGTATTTATTTTTAAACCTACTTTATCCTATCCATTTTCCCTACTCTTATTAATGTAAAAACAAAATCAAAGCATTTGATATACTACATCGCGAGGCAACAATCAGGCTCAGTAAACAGATGGGGAGAAGTGGGAAAGCAATAACTAGAACAATAGTCATAATGATTATGAAAATAGTATTTCTTTTCCCCTTCTTAAGGGGGTAAGGTGTAACATTAAAGAGGAAGTAACACATTTTCCATAGGGTTGAGAGTGGATACATGTACATGAAAAAGGTTCACATTAAGATACTTTTAGAAACAGAACATATAGAAGGCAGGACTGCCTTTGTTATGACTACATACTATAGAACAACAAAACCTGTTTTAGGAGTTGATACGATGAAATCACTGAACCATATAAAAAAGTCTCAGACACTATAACCAATGCTCTTCTAGAAACTAACAAAAGAAAAAGGAGTTCTATACATACGTTTTTCTTTGACTGCTGAGGAGGCAAATTCATCACTATCCTTAGAATTCAAGCAGAATACTAACTCCTGGAGTTTAGACTCAATTTCTTTTTTGGATAGTATATTTCATAAAGTATGCATAATAATTTATTAAATTAAAGACATAAATATATCACACTGCAAAAACCAAGAGGAATGAACCCATAAACCACCAACTTTTATCACAAAATAACTATACAAATAATCCAAAGAAGAAAGTTGAAAACAGAAACAAAACGGAAACTAAATAGTATATTTCAGTAAATGTAAAAACTACAAATCGTTAACTAAATGAAACAGAATCAAAACAAAAAAGCAAACTAGCTCTCAAAACAAAAAACCAAAAATCACTCACGAATGCGACTACAAATCGTTACCTAAATGAAACGGAAAAAAATCAAAAAATCAAACTCTCAAAAACAACAAACCACAAATCACTCACGAATGAAGCTGATAAGAAGAGTTCAGAGAAGTTCAACAAAAATAACGTCATTTAGAAAACTGAAAAAAATAAAAGAAAAAAATATGAAAAATCACTCACAAAAATTCAAGTGAATCACTGAGATGACACTTGAAACAACCTGAAAACAAAAAAGAATACAAAATGTTAGCAAATCGAAGCGAAAAAAAAATAAATAAAATCACAACTCTAACTACCGACTACAAAACCTTAAAACCGAAAAATAATGGCAAGAAATAACTCACGAACGAATGAGAAGATTTCTGCAAATGAAAAAAAACACAAATCGTTAACTAAATCAAATCGAAAGAAAGCAAAAGTAAAATCAAAACCCTAATTGATCCAAAAATCACAAACCTAAAGCAACTAAAATGAAACCCTCTGGACAACAGGAAACGTAAGCTCAAACCAAAGAGAACTCTGAAAATGAACGGAAACGAAAGGAATTTCAATTCAAAAATACAAGGGCAAAAACGTAACTATATAACATAAAAACGCCACCGTTCAGCGAATAGTGGGAAAATATAAAACTCACTTAATGGGCCTCTATTTCAAGTCTTTTTTTCAGGAACCAAAGTAAAGTCTCTCCAAGGACCTTGTAGCTCATGTTCCATGCCCATGTAAACAAGGAAAAATTAGTTCATATATAGTTAAAGTATTAAGCAATACCATAAATCATGGTAATGAATGACTAATTTTAAGGTAATTCGATCAATCAAAGAAATCTTCCCTAGAAATAATTTTGTATGCCATAACAATAAGGAATTAATAAACTTTTTTTGAAAATTAAACGATAAGTAAAGAATGGTTCATGCTTTTACCATTTACATGACACCTCCAACAAACAGTTAAAGTATATGTCCATTCATTTACCCGCAGGGCTTGCAAATAATTCCAAGTAAGGAACAACAAACCAAAACAAATTACTCTATTACAGTAAATCTCTATGGAAAAAATAAGAAAATTAGGAAACTCAAGTGTTTAGATAATAGAAATTAGAGTAACAAACTCACATTTCAAGTATTCAATATACGTATACATATACATATATGTGTGTGTGCGCGCGTGTTGAATGAGTGTGTTGAATGACTGTGATTTGAAGAATCAAAAATTAACTATAGAATGATTGGAGATCTGATTAAGTTGCAATTTGTTTCTTATTAGGAATAGTTGACTGATTTTGTAATTATTGCATTTATGTAGTTTCCTTGTATTTCTATTCTGTAATCATTGTATTTATATAGTTTCCTTTTATTTATATTATATAATCATTGTATTTATGTAGTTTCCTTATTGTATAAGGTTATAACTAGTATATATATTACCTCCATTGTGAGAAGAAATAAATCTAATTATTCTCTCAAACATATTATATTTTTAACTTGGTATCAGAGCAAAGATCTAATTTTGGACTTTGTCTCTTCTTTCCCTTAGTACTCTCATTCAATCTCTTTTCTCTTTCCCAGTAATCGGGAATTGTTTCTTATGTTTTTGTGATTAAGAGCCTTTAATCCATTAAACCTATTTTCTTGGGTTTTTTAGCATTTCCTCAAAATCTTCATCAAATTTCTCCTTGCCTAATTGTTCGCTCAAATTCTTTTTGTTGCTCATTGTTTCCGCTGTGTTCAATACCTTTCAACTATGGGAGAAGGAGGTTTAGGCAAGGAAGTCCAAAAGGTAGAGGTGTCCTTGAATCATGACTCCTTATGAGGCTTTGGAGGTGCCAAATTGAATGGCACCAATTACGATACTTGGAGAAAGATGATGACAACACATTTGTATGGCCTTAATAAGATGGGCTATGTCAATGGAGCTATTCAAGCACCGAATAAAATGGATCTAGGGTTTGGAAAGTGGGAGAACAACAATGGATTAGTAATATCTATTCTTTACAAATCCATGACAAATGAGGTGATCCAGTTGATTATTGGGTGCGAGCCTACAATTGAGATTTGAAAGACACTGAAGGAGCTATATCTGAATGACTCAAATTTTGCTCAGATTCATGAACTCTACACTAAGGCATTCAAGATGACTCAAAATGAGCAACCTGTATCCATCTTGTTTGTTGCCTAAAAAAGATATGGTTGGAGATTGATCAAAGGAGTCTCAACAAAATGAAGAATATAGATGATATCAAGCTACACAATGAGGAGAAAGATCTGATATGGTTACAATATCTTCTTAAATGGGCTTGACAGTAAACATGCCAGTGCCAAAGGTGAGTTACTCAGGCTTGCTAATCCTCATTCCCTTGCTAATGCTTTTGCTTATATTCACAAGGATGAGCCTCAACTGAAGAGTTCCAAAGTAATTCAATCCTAATATGAATTATCAAGCCTCATGGTTCAGTCTAAGTATGTGCCACCACAGTAGCCTTGTCCCCAATCTACTTAAAATGGTCCTCAGTGTCAATCTCCGCCATATTTCTTGGCTTCTACTAGAAATCATCCTTATTGCAAATTTTGCAAAAAATATGGACATGTGAGAGTCAAGTGTCACAAGCTAAATGAATACCTAACATCTTAGGAAAGATCAGGTCCTAATCAACAAGAATGTGGTGCAGCAATGTTAGCTCAGAATCCTAATTACTATGGTGTAGAGGAGTAGAGTCATACACCAACTGCTGGTAATCCTTCTGTATCCATAGTTGGATGTCGTAAGATTGGTACAACTTTTTTCTAACTTTGTATGACTTATGATAATCATTTTTTATCTCTTTATCATCACCACCTGTGTGTCGAGTTACTAGTGCAAATGGCGAAGTATACCCTGTATTAGGAATAGGCTCAATTAGAATCACACCCACCTTAGAACTTCAAAATGTGTTATACGTGCCTACTTTATCTCACCACTTGATTTTTGTCCCACAGTTGAATGCTAAAGCTAAGTTCTCTGTGACCTTTTTTCCTATATCTGTTGTATTTCAGGATCTTCAGGCAAGGGAAATAATTGGCTGAGGAGATTTGAGGAAGAGATTGTTCTATCTGGATTAGATGTATGCAGGGGATAAACCAAGGAAGAAGGTCCCAGTTGCTTTGATTTCGAGTTCTAAATAGTTGAGTGAGCTATGGATATGGCATTATCGTCTTAGACATCCTTCATTTAGTAGTATGAAAAAGTCTATGCCCTCTTTGTTTTTGGGTTTTAATGAATCTTCTTTTAGATGTGAAACTTGTGTTTTGGCTAAGAGCCACCTGTTAGTTATCTATTAAGCATTTCCAATAAAAGTACTATTCTTTTTTAGTTAATTCATTATGATGTTTGGGGTCCTTCTCGTGATACTACTCCTATTGGCATATGTTAGTTTATTTCCTTTATTGATGATTGTACTAGGGCATCATGGATTGCATTACTCAAGTCAAAATCTGCTATGTTTTATGCATTTAAAAAATTTCAGACCATGATTCAAACCCAATACTATGGTTAAATTAAAAAAAAATTCATTCTGACAATGGGGGGAGTATATGAGTCATGATTTTCAGGACCATCTCAAGGCACAAGATATTATACACCAAACCCCTTGTCCTCAAACACATAAACAAAATGGTGTATTCGAGCGTAAGAACTGACATCTACTTGATGTTGCCTACTCCATCCTCTTTAGTGCCAATATGCCTAAGTATTTATGGGGAGAAGCTATTCTTACTGATTCTCATCTTATCAATCGTACGCCATCCATTGTCCTTCAAGGTCAAATTCCTTTTGAGGTACTCTCCACCCATGTTTCTCTTCCCTCGTTCCATAGCCTACTTGCTAGAGTTTTTGGGTGTGCAATTTTGTTCATATTCTTATAAACTAGCATTTTTAAGTTAGAGCCCCGTGCTTTAAAATGTGTATTTGTCGGGTATGGAACTCATCAAAAAGGTATAAGTGTTTTCATCCTCCCACCAAAATTTTTATTTCACTATGGATGTTACATTCTTTGAGGATGCCTACTATTTTTCTCCCATTGACACTTCTCTTCAAGTGGAGAAGTTTAGCTATTTTGAAGAGATGGTCAGTGGAAGTCAAGAGAATAAAAAAGATGAAGAATGGTCAAGTGTCCATGTCGTTCCTGATATCGTTCCAAAAAAGGATGTCGGTCTTGAAAAAGATATCATTATTGATGTCAATCCTGGAAAAGATAGTCCCTGAGGAACAGTCAAAAGTTTTTGTCGTTTCTGAAAGCATTCCTCTCAACCAGTCGAATTACAGTGCAGAAGAAGCTTCTATAACCATTCCCCTTCCTTCGTCTCTCCCCTCTAGTCAAGATTCCCTAGGATTTGAAGATCCACATGAGATAAATCCTGAACATGTCTCTAGTTTCATTGATAACGTTGTTCCTAGTGAAGAGTCTGAATCTAATCAATTTACCTTGCCTAGTGGAACCACCTGTGGGAAACCACCAAAGAGGTATGAGCCCAGTATTAAACCCAAATCTAGATATCTTGTTGCCAACTATGTGTTAACCCATAGGTTATGTAAGTCATATGAATCCTTTGTGCATAAGATTTATTCTGTATCTATTCCTAACAAAGTGTAGGAAGCTTTGAGAGACCTCAAGTGGTTTAAGGCGATAAAAGAATAGATAGAGGCGTTACAAAAGAATAATACTTGGAAGCTATTACCATTGCCTAATGGAAAGAAACTTGTGGGGTGCAAGTGGATCTATACAATCAAGCACAATACAGATGGTTCAATGAGTAGATATAAGGCAAGATTGGTAGCTAATAGATTCACACAAACTTATGGTGTGAATTATGATGAGACACTTGCACCAATTGCAAAGATCAACACCATCAGAGTACTGTTGTCTTCAACAATAAACTTAGATTGGCCACTCAAGAAATTTGATGTGAAGAATGCTTTCCTCCACGGTGATTTAACTGAAGAAGTTTATATGAGTTTTCCTCTTGGATATGAGACTACAGATAAAAAAAACATAGTGTGCAAATTGAAGAAGTCGTTATATGACTTGAAGCAATCACCTTGTGCATGGTTTGGGAGGTTCACTCAGTCAATGATACATTTTGGTTATAAACAAAGCAACTCACATCACACTTTGTTCCTTAAGCATCAGAAGAGTAAGATAACGGTGTTAATAATTTATATAGATGATATGGTGATTACAGGAGATAATAAGGATGAGATTGGAAGACTACAACAACAGTTAGCCTTTGAGTTTGACATGAAAGACCTTGGAAACTTTAGGTATTTTCTTGGCATTGAGGTAGCAAGGGGGAGGAGTGAAATCTTTCTATGTCAATGGAAATATGTTCTAGACCTATTGACTAAAATAGGTATGCTGGATTGCAAACCTATTGACACACCAATTGAACAGAATCACAAATTAGCAAAGTACACTAATCAAGTTCCATCGATAGGGCAAGATACCAGAGGTTAGTTGGAAGATTGATTTATTTGAGTCATACTAGACCAGATTTGGCATATGGAGTTAGTGTAGTAAGTCAATTCATGCATAACCCAAGTGAAGATCATATGGATGCTATTGTGAGGATCTTGAGGTACTTAAAGACTACACAAGGAAAAGGTTACATAATCATCTTGACGTGAGTGGTTTTACTAATGCAGATTAGGCTGGTTGCTTTACTGATAAGATGTCTACTTCTGGTTACTTCACATTTGTAGGAGAAAATCTTGTTTCTTGGAGGAGTAAGAAGCAGAAGGTAATAACGAGGTATAGTACTGAAGCAGAATATAGAGGAATGGTACATGAAATTTGTGAGTTATTATGATTGCATAATCTATTGTGTGACTTAGGATTCAAGCCTAAGCAAGCTATCAAGTTACACTGTGACAACAAGGCAGTTATTGACATATCATAGAATCTGGTACAACATGATCGTACTAAACATGTGGAGGTTGATAGGCATTTCATAAAGGAGAAGCTTGATGCAAATTTTATTTCCTTTCCATTTGTTCCAACTAAAGAACATTTAGCAGATGTATTAACTAAAGGAGTATCCACCCAAGTATTTCACGACTCACTTGACAAGTTGGGCATCCATGATGTGTATGCTCCAACTTGAGGGAGAGTATTGACTGACGTTATTTAAAGAATAAAAAATTAAGCAAGCAAGACAATAAGCTAAAATATTTTGCAAGAAAAAAAGAGAATGAAGAGACAACATTCCCTAATTAGGTTCTTCAAGATATAATCCATGTTTTCATAAAGAGCCCTTTATTTACTTATTTATGGAAGAAAAGAAACACTTTAAATGGTAGCTCTTCACCTTGTTGCTTTGGTAATATTCTAGAAGACTCTTGCAGTTGTCCATTGCTGAACAAACTTTTCCTCTTTATGTATGAGGTCCTCACTTTTTATATATTTTGTAGAGACCCTTCCAGTGTAGGCATGGAATGTCATAAATCCCAAGTATTTTTACTCAATAAGTTACTTTCATATAAAATGGATCAATTTGATTTTTTCATCGGTACAATGCACTCGTTAACCTGCGACAATACTATAGTCACTCAATATCAAGATTGATTGATTATTAAATCCAACCGTGACATTCAATCCAAGATCAAGTTTTGCCTTATAAAAATATATTCTCCAATAATTAAAAGATAATTAGATGATGAAGAAAAAACTCTCCTTCTTTGAATGTTTGTGGAAAGAAAGTTCACGTCCTTTGTAACTTTTTTGCTTCATGTTTAATTAAGAAACTTTCGAGGATAGTATGTAAATCCATGTTTAATTAATGCATTTATCCATTGCCTAATTAATTTAATAATTAATTTTTTTGTTATATATATATATATTATTGTTTTATGTAATGTTTTTGAGCTTTAATTATTAAAAATATTTTTTAATAAAAAAAAGTCATATTAACTAAAAAATATATATAATTAACAATTCGAACTACTTTGAACCTGTTTGAACCAGCTCGTTTGTATTTAGTTTGGGTTCGTGCTCATCTTTGCTAGCGCGAATTAAATTTGAATTGAGATAAGGTTGAACCAATTTAAGTTGGATTAGTTTAGGCCAATTCGAACTAGCCTAGCTTACATGAATTGACACCCTTAATATTTGTGATTAAATAGGTGACAAAGGAAAGAAAAACATAGTGATGAGCATGATAGTGGAGAGAGTGGTAATCATAAAAATGAAGATAAAGGGAACATAACATCTGGTTTTATATATATTAGATCATTTATTTGTGAAGCTTACTATATACATGTCACACGCATGATGAAGACCATCGGTATAAATTTGTCAGTATAGGCATAGATATTATTGAAAAGAAATACACAATTAGACATTTTGGAGGATACGATAATATACCAAAATTAGATCAGTGAATTATGACTATGAATTTATTTTCAATAATTATTAATATAAATGAAAGTGATCTTTCAAATAACATGAGTGTACACAGGGGCAGAGGTAGGATTTATTCTTAGAGGGGGGCTGACTTTTTTATAGCATATTAATATGAACAAAAAATAAATAAAATGCCTTAATAAAAGAATAAAAATATTATATTAATTAATAGTAAAAATAACATTAGCATAAAAAGTATTTAATATAAAAAGTATTTATATTAGGATAAAAAAATATTATATTATAAAAAGTATTAATAGAAATATTATATTAACCTGAAAATGATGTCACATTGTTAAGTGGAAAGAAAAATTATCGAAGTGGAGCTCTGCGATGCTTCAAAGCATAGAATTCATCTATAATCCAATCTGAATCAATAGTTTCAGCAAACTCCCTCTCAATATAAAGAACCATACAATCAGCTAAAAATTCCTCCTCCATTTTGTTTCGAAGAGACGTTTTAATAAGCTTCATTGCTGAAAATGCACTTTCTGTAGTTGCAGTAGATACCGGAAGAGTCAATACTAAACGTATTAATCTATCAATTAAGAAATATACATCTGATCTTCCATCTTTAACTAATTCCTGTAACAAGATTGGAAAAGATGTAATTTCTTGAAACTTAGAATATCTCACGACATCAATCTCGTAATGCATTAGTTGTCTTCTCAAGTCTTCAAGTTCTTTCTTAGTGAAGTCTTAAGAATAAAACTTATCAGCAAGATGGCATATATGATCAATGTTGAATGACTTGAAACGATGAATAGGATCTAAAGCAGAGTTAAGATTGAGAAGTTCAATTGCATTATTTGAAAATTTCTCACTTATCTCCTGTAATTGAAAATCAATTACAGCATTAAATATGTCAAACTGATAATGATGATTCACTGTGAGATGATTTTTTTTAAGGCATGCCCAACGTGTGCCATCCAAATAAATATCACTCATAACAGGTGTATTAATTTCATGATTTTTACAAAATGATAACACGAGTTGTAAAAAGTCATCCCAACCACATGATCTTAATTTCTCCAAAAGTTCTTTTGTAGATTTGACTAATCTTGTTGCATTCAAAATATCTTGAGATTCAAATTGCAATGTTTGACATAAAAAGTCAGTAATTCCCATAACCTTGTTCATCAAAAGCAAATTGAAAACAAAATCAAAACATCTAATTGCTTTGAATGCCCCTTTAGCTTCTCCTCTTATATTATAATTACGTCCATCTTTAGCAATGCTTTCAAGAACAGTACTTGTTGCACCAAACATTTTAATTAACCTATTGATAGAAGCAAAATGAGAACTCCACCTTGTAACTCCAGGTCGTTGTAAAGTGCAAATTTAATTAACTCCACTTCCAGTCTCAAGTTCTCCACAGTCTAACAACTTTGCCAATTCAAGTTCTCTTGTACATTTAAGTTCTGAGCAACGTTTGGCTGAAACTCCAACAAGATTTATAACCATGCTTAACTTTGAAAAAAATTCCCACACATCATGAACATTTTTAGATGCTGCAACCAATGCTAATTGGAGACGATGTGCAAAACAATGAACATAGTGCGCACATGGAGAATCTTGCATAAATAATGCTTGCAATCCATTCCATGCACCACGCATATTACTAGCACCATTATATCCTTGACCCCGAATATCTTTAATTTGAAGATTATATTTAGAAAGAGCCAAACAAATTTTCTCCTTCAAATTCAAAGCTGTAGTTTCTTGAACATGTATGATATCAAAAAATTGTTCTCGAATGAAACCATCAGAATCAACAAATCTTAAGATAATCGCCATCTGCTCTTTAGTAGACTCATCAACAGCTTCATCAACAAGAATGGAAAATTTTGCATTACCAATTTCTTGGCGTATTTTCTTCCGAACATTGTTTGCAATAATATTTAATACCTCCTTTTGAATTGTTGGAGAAGTATATTTTGCATTCGATGGAGCACAATCTAAGGTAACATTAGCAATATCTTCATCAATTACTCCAAACAATTTCACCATTTCAATAAAGTTACCACGGTTAGATAATGTGCTAGATTCATCATGACCTCTAAAAGCACATGCTTGCTTTGCAAGCCACTTAACCGTTTCTATTGAAGCCTTGAGTTGCAGACAATTTTGCATTACTTGTTCTGAAGATTTTCTATTGATCATTTTATCAACGTGTGTTACAGAATTTTTCAAAGCATGCCATTGTTGCATAGCACCATTATGTGATGAATTTGACTCCCCTTCATGAGTAAAAAGACCACATCTATTTTTATCATTAGCTCTCTTCCAATCTCTGTATCCTTTAATAGTAAACGTTGGATGCTTTGGAGGATTACTCTAAAAAAGAAAGCATGGAAAGCAAAACACTTTATCATTTTCTGGAGAGTACTCAAGCCAAGGAAATTTCGCAAACCATGAATATTGAAATCGACGTTGTTGCTTTCCAAAAGAAGTTGGCGGATACAAATCCAATTTGGATTGATATGATCCTATGTTAATATATTTCCTTCGAATATCATCTTGTTCATTAACATGATATGACTAAATTGGACAACGTAACTTGGATCTCATTGAAAAGAAGTAGTATCATTTCTTCCAAGTTCACTTCTTTGAGATTTAGAACAATGAGTTTCATCGACACTTGGAGAATCAATAGACACATTTGAATTTGTCGAATTTGTTTCAATTTTCTTAAAAAACGAATGAAGAGTTTTGGTCGACTTTGAGCTTTCACATTCATGTTCCATTATAAATTATCACCTAATAAAAATTTACAAATATTAAAGTATTGTTTAATCTTTAGTTTATCAAAGTTTATTAAAATAGATCTCTAAATATTAAAAAATTATTCACTCTTTGAAATATTAAATTTATGTCATTATATTATTTACAGTTATACTTACACTTATTTTTTATTTTATTAACCTAATTAATTGATTATTACCACAATATAATAACAAAAATTTAAAATTTTATAAATCAATTAAACAGTTGTATCATAATATATTATTATTATTATTAACACGTAAATATATAATTAAATAAAAATTATTCCAGCCAATTAGCCCATCCTCATATATAAAATGCACATTTATACAATAATATTATTTATATTAAACACATATAAAATTATTCCAGCCAATCAGCCTTGCCCATCCCGATATATAAAATGCACATTATTTATATAATAGCATTATTAATATTAAACATATAAATAATTATTCCAACCAATCAACCTTGCCCATCCCCATATATAAAATGCATATTATTTATACAATAAAATTATTAATATTAAGTATATATAAAAATATTCCAACCAATCAGCCCTCCCCATTTCGATATATAAAATACACATTATTTATACAATATAACAATAATATTAAACATTAAGAGCATATCAGATTATCAGACTCAGTCACTCAGCTCAAGAACATAAATAAAATATTTTATAAATTAAAACAGCGTACGCGTACCTAGAACTGTGGAGCAGCCGAGCAGGGTTGAGACTAAGAGGCTGACTGGAGTGGCTGGAGGCTGGTGGGCTGGTGGCGTAAGGCGTTGACGCGTTAACTGAACAATTGGAGACTTGGAGTTGAACCGTTGAACGCAAGGCTATGCTGGTGGCGTAAGGCGTTGACGCATTATTGAAGGCTATAGGTCAGGGGGCTTGTGCTAGAGGCTGGCGGTGACCGCTTCGAACGTCGAGGCTGGCAGTTGGGCAAAAGGCAAGAGCGAAGTGACTCATGCACTCGACGAGGGGAGGCTGGGCAGGAGACATTCTCGAATGCGAGCTAAAATCGTGCGTGTGTCCTCGAGCAGATGGGGGTTAATTAATATTAGGTTAGGGGGTAAAATGGTCATTTTACATTATATATATATAAAAAAAAAAAAAAAAAACCAAAATTGCCATCGGAGCTTCAGCCCCCATGTAAATCCGCCCCTGAGTGTACATAATAAATTAATCTATAATTTTTATTAATGGATTAACAGTAAGAAAAAATGAAGCAGCATACTTATAACATATTAATTATTATTTTTAAACAGTCTTGAAATACATGTTATGGCATCAATATTACTTGAATAAAGATAATATATGATTTTAAATCCTTAAAAAATTCATTTAGATGCAGTTATAGCATACTTTTTTAATATTATAGCATTTTATTTTCAATCAAATTACTATTTTATTTGGTATATAATTATTAATTTATTAACAATACTATTATATTAGATGCAGTATTATTTAATTTTTTTTAATCGTAAGTTATTATCTATAATTTCATTATTTTTAAATATTTTTCATACTTTTTTTTACATGAATTTTCGTCTATATTAATGATATCCTCAATATTTCATAAAATTAAAATGTCAATATATCTGTAGGCATCCATATTTTAATTCTTAGCTAGCTCGTATATATCAAGATGTTATATTCATTAAGTCATGTTATTGATTAGATATAAATTTAATGTATGAGATGGTAAAATAATTGTGAAATTATGTCATTTAAATTGTTCAATAAATATATGCATTAAATTGTAATAAAATGTATTATTGTTCCGCTTATGATTGGTCTTTTTCTGGGATGGGGACTAAGCCATTATGGTGATCACGAGTCAACTTGCTAGTGCTTAGCACAATGCAACGGTTGAAGGTTAGTCTAATAAGAAAGAAACAATTAAATAATAGAGACAAATTAGGCACAAGAAAACAACAACCAAGTAAAAGACATAGGCATAGCCATACCCAAGCTACAGTGTTCAATTACTATTCATCATTTTTTGTAAACCTTTCAATCACAAACCTTATATATACATCCAACTATACCAATGTGTTTTTCACATGCAATGCTAGTATAAATCTCTCTTATTATTACTCACTTTTGTTTCTTTAAACCTACCAACAACAACCTATTCCAATTAAAAGGTCAATTATGGCAGCATCTGAACCCCCTAAATGCCCTCTCTTGAACGCCACAGTTCAATCAAATAGCACACCAACTTTTCGACGATTTGTCGGAGTGAGACAAAGGCCTTCAGGAAGATGGGTTGCTGAGATTAAAGACTCTTCTCAAAGAGTAAGGCTTTGGCTTGGCACTTATGACACTCCTGAAGAAGCTGCTAGAGCTTATGATGAAGCTGCTCGAGCTTTAAGAGATGAGAACGCTCGAACCAACTTTGCCACACCTTGTTTTAATTCAAGTCCATTGATAAGCTCTACAAACTCGCTTGGTGTCTTTGATGGCCGACATGGATTGAGTTTCTCGTCTTTGAAAGCCAACCTGAGCAAGAATCTACAAAGCATCATAGCTAAGACAAGTACTTTTAATGATTATAACAAGAAGTCAAGCTCAAAGAGTAGAGTAAGTGACCATTTCACTTTTGCAAGTATATTTCATTTTAGGAAATATGGTCATCAGTACCAAAACACAACACCAATTGATACGAGCAATATGGAAAAACTTGTGCAGCCTAGTATAATTGTGCCCCATATTGATCAAAGTCATGAGGCTTCTTCATGGGACACGTCAAGTGTGTTGGATTCGAGTATTGAATGGATCGGGTTCCGACAACCCTGGTTGCATTCGGATGGATCAGATATTGGGGAAGGATTCTTGGATCCAATGTTGGGGTGGATGGATAGTCCAGATCAAGTGATTAGTGGTAGTAGAAGTAGTGATCATGATCAGTGTTCAAGGAGTAAGAGGTTTAAGGTTTCTTCTTCTGTTGTGGTACCCCCAACTTTTAGTGCATCTGATCTTTATGATGGTGATCAAGTTAATTTAATTGATTAAAAGAAAGGTTGCTTGAAATTAATATGTAATATGTAAAATCTTATATATTATTATTTTCTGGTCATGCTTATAAAGTTTTTTTTTAGTAATTTAGGGTTGAGAATTGCAATATCCATATAAGATATTCTTTAAGGATTTCAAAAAAGTTGTACATAGAAAGAAAAAATACGAATTACGAACTCTTTGAATTGAAAATATCAGCATATTACATAACGAAAATTTGATTTTAATATCTGACTCTCATTTTCTTCTGGTTAATTTGAGCACAAACTCAATCAACAAATAACAATAATTTTTTACACAGGTAAATGTAATTTTTTTGCTAAGGTTAGTAAATGTGATTGATTTATACAATAACTTTTTAGAAAAAAAAAAAAAATTTAACACGTCAACTTTATATTAAATTGTACAACTTTAACCCGGTAACATGTCCAAATCAAAACTTGATTAGACCTTAAAATTTTAGTCCGATCATACTTGAATAATTTTAGTGTAAAGTTTAGAGTTAAATATTTATATGATTAAACCTTGTTCAAATCTAGCTTAAAATTTAAGTGAAGTTTAAATTTATAAAATGTACGACGTTTGATAATTACATGACATATCTTCGTGATTTTTTTGTATTATTTGAATTGTAATATTAATTTGATTGAATTCAAAGTTATATTAAATTCAAAAAAATCCTAGCCAAACCTACCGAACGATCTAGGGCCAAACTTTAAATTTTCATTACAATTGAAAATATGATACAATCATGCCTGAAAATTTGTACAGCCTACAAAGTCATCTCGAACCCGAAATTTTGAATTTAAACTAACAAAATACGCCCAAATTTGCATCCTTAACTAACTCATTAACAATTTAAAATGGAAATGATCACTATTGGGAAAAATACGAGTTTAACTTTTTTGTGTTGACGAAAGCAATGTTTGTTTTCTTATGCAAAAATTAAAAAAAGAGAATAAAGTTGTAAGGAATATGGTGTTTTTTTTACTTCATCAGAAAATATAAACGAAAAGGAATCTTTTGATTTCTTCAAAAAAAAATTGCAGCTTGATTTAAACTTGTTTATGGGCATTCTTACGTCAAAATATGGTTTTTTTTTTTTTTTTTATCTATAACTTGAATCTCCTACAGACAAAATTTTGCTCTTAACCATATGACCTGATTTAAATATTTTAATCATTTAAATAATTTGAACCCTTAATTTGATACGTTATTCCAAAATAGGTGTCAGAATTTATTTTTCTTTTTGGCAGTGGGATGGATGCCATTGTTAAAGGCTTCTTCGTCGTCTGGGTAGGATGGCTCTCTTTTTAGATTGGAAAATACTTTTTATCGTAAATACATGCATTATTTAATGTCTATAACATTATTATTTTAGATTTAGCTGGGGTTAAAAAATTATAACAGTCTATTTTGTCAGTTTTTAAGCTCTTGGATTCTATATATTTATTAAAAATCAATTGTAAATAATAAGGATAATTATCAAATTGTAAATGATAAGGATAATTATCAAATACATTCATGACAAAAAAAAAAAAACAAGTATACATTTTTCAATCTTTACTAAATATCATAAGTTTTGATCAAGTTTTGAAAAATTATTTATTGTTTTTAGAGTAAATGATAATGTGATATTTTAAATCAATAGAATGCAATATTAGTGCAATATTTTTATTAAAAAAACACAAATACCTAATAAATGATTATAAAAGTAGCTAATTTGATTTATTACGAGTGTACTGTAAGAATAATAAATAACTCTACTAAAATCATATCACTTGCCTTGAGGTTTTCGTATTTTTTAGCAATTGTTAATGAATTGTACATACAAGTTTTGTCCATTAACATGTTTCTAATTGGAGAGTCGTAATAGTTGCATGCATCACTTTGGTCCAATAACTATTTTTGTGAGCAGTTTAGTCCACTATGTCATGTGCTTATTTTTGTTCCAGGCCACGTGCAGCATTTTGCTTCCCAAATTTTAAGTAAACCTAGCTACCAAACAACCCAAATAGATGTTATAAGACTAGTGAGGTGAATAAGAGAACACTTAGAAATAAGATGGAAGGAATTTGTATTCAAGTATGAAACACGGGTTACAAGGCTTGTTGGTTTGTTGCTTAGTTCTTGGATGTGTTAAAAATAAGGTCTCTATACTTAAATATAGTTCTCCACACCTCCTCAATGGTTGAGATGATTACACGTGTCACTCATCTAAAGAATGTATAAAATTATCCTAGAGAATATCTTTAATAAATAATTGTAGTAAATATCCTAGATAATTCTATAAACTATGTATATCTAAAGTAAATATATAGATATTTTATTAGAGCATTCTAGATACTTGCCTATGAGAATGGGCTTTTCTCTTTTATGTTATATGCCCAAAACTAATCCACTCTATTTCGCTAAGCCCATAAGAATATAACTCATTTGGCCCATTTTAGTAATCCCATGAATAATTGGATCATGACATTCTTCTCCACCTGAGCTCGTGATGTTGCTCGTTGCATCGATCTTCTTCCTTGAAACGTTGAATATGGTCTTTGAATTACCATAGTGCATCTTCATGCTCTCACTAGACATGACACAATTACATTCATTGAAGATGATCTCCTCTATCTTTTTATCAACAAACTTTTTATCTTCTTATCTTCCTTGCAAATTGACTTTTTCTTCCCATGACTTGGAAAACTTATATGCTTCAAATTCTAATTCAACCTTTTGAACTACCTTCTTTCTAGGCGAGGGTTGCTTGCCCATCTTGCATATGTGATTTGTGAATTGCATGGAAGACAAAGTCTTCATTTGATCCTTGCTTGACCTTGTTATAGATACCAAGCACGTTTTGTTTCTATCATGATACACATTAAATTGATGAAGGGAAGTGGGAATCCTTTTACTTGTTCAAACTTCATCCCAAGTATTGCCTTGACGTAGTCCATTGGTATTATAGACAATTTCAAAGTATCATTCATACCCCTATTTTTGACTTGAATTCACAAATGACCCTTTAGTTTATAACTTTGGGGCAACCTTAATAGTGTTAAGGAATTAAAGTGATCCCATTTGTGCTTCATTCTCTTTATGAGACTCATCATGTAAAGTAGTCATCGCAATGAGGGCATCCTTTTTGGGAAATCTCTCATCCATTGTGAACCATCACAGAAGTAACAATTATACTTGGGTTTTCAATCTCTCTTACCTTGGTCTTTTCCATTTGCAGGTTTTCTTGAAGCTTTTGCCTTTGTCTTCCACACCTTTGATAAGAACATCCTTTTTATCCTAGAATTTGGACAAGTCTTTGAAGTAGTCGTTTAAGGTCTCAACTATGACAATGGCAGTGGCAAGACTTGTACACCTCTATGCCTTCTCGATCTTGACCCATGGCTAGAGTCCATCCATGAAGAAGAAGAAGGATTCATTGTCAGACATGTCATGGATCTCAAGATTAAGAGTGGTAAACCCTTTAATATAGTCACGAATAATCCCTATTTGCTTCAATTGTCGAAGGTAGCTTCGTGACATCTCTTCGACATTCTCAGAATAGAATTGCCTTTTTATGTGATAGAACTTAAAGGTATCAAATGTATCAATAAAGCACCTACCTTTCTCAATATCTCCATGCCTAATGAGATAAATAGTGGTATTAGGTACCTTCATAGCCTCGTCCTTGATCTTCATGGCTTTGAAGTATTGCTCCAAACCTTGCAAGAAGTTTTCAAGCTCCCTTGCATTCCACTTCCCCCATATGTCTTGGGTTTAAGAATGTTAAGCTTAGGAGCCTCACGTGTGATGAAAACTCTGAAGGCCATAGCATGTTTGCATAAGGCCATGTCACCTTAAAGCTCCCCATAATGAGCTCTCAAGGTATCAAGCTCCTTATTGAGGTTATGATGAAGACATTCCATGATGCGTTCTTCCATGGTGGAAAATTCTTGTCTTAAGATTTGAACCTATTTATCCTCTTGCATGGCTTCATTCTCACCCTCAAGGTCTCCTACATGTTTATTAATTTCTTCCACAATAATATAAATTTTGCTTACATAGGTTCTAAGTGAGCTAACGTACCTTAAGACTTGAAACCACTTCTTCGAATCCTCCATGCTCGTGTTCAAGAGTAATCTTTTCCTCCACCAATGTAGTATCGGTTGTGTTCTTTTTGGCACCAAACTTTTCCATAATCTTTTTAAAACCTTTAATTGCAATCCCCCAAACAAGTTGCCTATGATACCAAATTTTAGTTGCCTACTTTCTTCAAGGTCAAGTGTGGCACTTAGCTCCCCAAATTTTAAGCCTAGCTAGCAAACAATCGAAATAGGTGTTGTAAGACTAGTGAATATGAAGAAGATAAAGCTTAGAGAAATACAGTAGAAGGAACTTTTATTCAAGTAGAAAACAAGGGTTACAAGATTTATTGGTTTGTTACTTGGTTCTTGGATGTGTTATAAATGAGGTCTCTACACTTATTATAGTTCTCCACCTATTCAACCATTGGTTGGAATGATTACATGTATCACACATATAAAGAAAGCCTAGAATTTTCCTAAAAAATATATTTAATAAATAATTATAGCAAATATTCTAGATAATTCTAGAAAATAGGTTAATATCTAGATATTTAATTGGAGCTAAGAATAGACTTTTATCTTTTATATTATATGCCCAAAATCAATCCATTCTATTTTGCCAGCCCATAAGGATATAATTCCTTTGACTCATTTTTGTAATCCTATAAATAATTTAATGGTAACAACTAACTTTAATAATGTGACATTATAAATACAAATGATCAATTTTAATATTTTTTATTTTATAGTATTTTTATTTTTAAAAGCTGCTTAAGCAATTATTTATGTTAAAAAATAAAAAATGATAATGATACCTTTTTATGTAACTATAAGACGTAAGTGCACTATTTTATCCTTATGCATGCCATCACTTTTTTAAAATATAAGTGCACTAAACTACTCTAAAAACTTACTAGCTGTAGAATGTTCCAATTGCAAGGACAAGTGACGGTAACCCACCCAAAAATAGATATTTTGGTACAATCAATCATTTCATATTGATTATCTTACTTCATTTTAACAATAAATTACAAAATGGTAACGTTATTTCGATCCTTTGAAATTTCGCTTTTTATAAATTTGGAAAGTCTATTTGAATCAGAGAGAGATCATCTCATTACCTTGCTACGAACCTACGAGTGCTGCTTTTAGGGATAAAAATTTCTTACTTTTACGATTGAGATCGACTCATTTATAAATTGTTTTTAGAACTATGTTTGTTATCGTGCAAATTGCACGCGTTCTATTTTTTTTTTTTTTTTTTAATGAAATGATACTTAATGTTATTTAAAAATATAATTTAAAATAAACTAGAGTAAATTATAATGTCAAAATAAAAAATAATAATAACTAAAATTTAATTTATTATATACAAATTAGTACTATATGATTTTAATTTAGTTTAATAAATATTTTGCATACATTGTTAAATTGAATGAGGAAAAAAAAAAAAATAGCAAACAACAAAATAAATTAAAAATTTAATATTAAATTTTTTAAAATAAAAGAACGTAAGTTATATAAATGGTTGATCATATCTGCACTAATATTTAATTATCTATTTATCTTTGAAAATAATATATTGTAGATAATTTATTTGTCTCACTAATATTATAATGATTTATTCGACTAATAATATTTAAACATGTAGTTTTTTTATAAAAAGATGAATTTTATTCAAATATTGTAGACTTACAGACAATAACAATACACCAAAGAACATCCCTAAGAATATCAATGATCAAATTTTCACATCCAAAACTGGCAAAACTGATGCTGCTAACAATAATCTAGAGATGAACTTTTTTAGCTTGCCTATGTTGCTCCTCCATGTACCTTCATCTTTAATGTGACTGATGAAATTGATATACTAATAATTCTTTAAAGATGGTGATATCTTGATAACTAATTGCAAAAGTGCTAATCTTCAAAAGAAAATCCATCAATGCAGCAAAACAAATTAAATGTCTCTTGATTACCTTCAAAATTTAGACACACTTAGAGCTCCCATTTCATAGAGACGTACATTTCAACAAATACCTTTGCCTCAACCACAACAACCACAAACAAACAAGCTGATTTAATATTTAAACCAAACAACCATACTACTTACAAGCTCCTACACATAGCAGAAGCTGCAGGACAAAACAACACAACCAATGCAAACACAAACTAGCCACACAAATAAAGCCATATTCAAAACTGAAAAACAAAAACAAAAAGAACAGTAGAAAAGTCGGAGAAACAAAAACAAAGAAAATGACTCAGCGCCCGAGAAGACAGACCTCACTCTCGGCAACCACGCAAATGCCACAACCCAGCCAATGACTTCGAGTGTAGACACCAGGCGATACCTATGGCGCTAAAGCACAAACCCGAGCGAAGAAGACGAGCCACCACCGAACCACTAGCGATAACCCCAAAAGAGAGAGAGGCACTGGCGGATGTGCTTAACCCTCACAAACGAGACACCCAAGCTGACTTTCAAAACCCCAACCGAAGAAAACACGCAAAATCTAGAGAGAACGAGGAGAAATTTATCTCTCTAGACTCACGCATTCGGGTCTA